>BQNB010137719.1:0-17805 GCA_026074375.1 Tanacetum coccineum
CCCGTACACTCACGTTGGTTAAATGACGTCATAATAAAGAATTAAACAATATAGAGGATAAGAAGAAAGAATTAAATGGATAAGAAGAAAAGGAAGATTATTTTTGGTTTTTTAAGCTTTTTAAACAACATATTTTATTAAAGGACAAAACGAGATCGAATAACTTAAACCTAATAATCAGCAAGCTTCACGATAGCTCTCTAAAAGTGTTTAACTTTCAAAGGTGAGCCGTATATCGCAAGTGACACAAAAGGCAAGTTTTTGAATCTTTGGTTTGGGAAGTTATTTATGGATAATACTTCAGTTGAAAATATTATATGTTGGTGTTCTTTTACCAACTTGGTAATTTTTATCTCTTTTTATAGACAATGTTTTTTTTTGTTTTTTTGTTTTTTATTTGTTTTTGATTTTTCTTGCTTTTATATACTAATAAAAGAAAATGAAAAATATTTTTGTATTTTTATATTTTTATAAAGAAAAATAACTTCACAGGGAAGGTTCTTCAAGGCTCGAACACAAACAGCCTCGTAAAAATCGCTACACCTCTCCCCGGCAGCGGCACCATTTTGATAAACGTCAAACGCGTGTCGTAATAATATATAGTATATCCCGTTAGATAAGACAATTACTTTTAGGAAAAATAATAGTCTATCTTCCGAGTGTCGTTTCCACGGCGAGAGATGAATTGAAATTCATGAGAATGTTTTGTTTGGTGCTTGAATGACAAATATTTTGGTTTTGGTTTTAAACTATTTTTATACGAAAAATAAAACTAATATTAATTCTAAGATTAAAATCTAAAAGATTATACTAAAATTGATAAAAATGACAAATATGCTTGCTAAGTGACGTGAAATGTTCCTTAAGTGCGGGCTTAGGTTTAATGAATTAAAATCCTTAGAAAACAAGTTGCAAGAAATTAAATGACAAGTAAAGTAAAATGTTTTTTTTAAATAAATAACAAGTATTTAAATTGCATTAAAAGTAAATGACGGTATGTAAATTGACTATTAATTTTTAAACCTTTTTAAAACCGCACTCAAATTCCAAATCACTAATCACTTAGCAAACACAAGTTAAACTACTCACTACGCATGACAAATATAAAACAAGCAAACATTTTATAAAATAACTAATTAAATCTACACTAATTAATTGAAAAAGGATAGAAAATGAAACCAAGTTGAAGAGCCGCAAATAAACGATAACCACCCGATCTTACAAACTTAATAAACAAATAAGTTTATCACTTTTAAGCTCTACTTCACTAATTAGCAAATAAAGGTGTCAACTTTATCTACTAATTACTTTCATAAAAACTATAAAGATAAAAACAATATCTATTTATCAACCTTATAAGACCCTTAAGCTCCGGCCTTAGATGAAGAAGGATGGAATAAGAAATAAGACATGAAAAGTTAAGACAAAATAAGCTAATAAGATGAAAACTTTTAAGAAAAATAAGCTATTTTGAAAACTATTTTTTTTGTAAAAATAAAACTAGATTAAATCTATATGAAAAAAAAACTAGAATAAGCTAAAAAGCTATCAAGGCTTTTTCGAAGAAAGGATGAAGAAGCTTTAATAAAAAAAGCCACATCTCAAACAACGCAAATACCTTCAAAATAAGCCTAGTTAATAAGTCTAAGACAACTAGTACCGTTGACACTTTATGGCTAAATACGTAAAATTTAAGCATCTCGAAGAAACGGTGCTCAAGCTTAATGAATAAGTCGTGTAGGAGCTCATAACACTCTTTTAAGCTTTCGCAACGAGTTAATAAAACAATAAGGCACTTTTTGAAAAAAAGTAAAGCAAGAAAAGAGAAAAAATAAAGGAGATACGCCAAAGCTCTTTTAGAATTTATTCTACGACAATAAGCTAACAGATGATCCTTTAGATCTAAAAAGTACCCGAATTAAGATGTTCAGCAAGTGAACTTGGATGGTCTTTTAAGATTTAGATCTACGTAAACTAAGTCGAATTACAAAGCAAAAATTTATGTAGAAAATAAGCTAAAACTATCAGATCTATTATTTTTAGATTATCCACGAAACTAAGGTGTTCAATCAAGTTGAACTGGAAGGGTATGATTAAGGATTAGATTATACAAGAAACAAAAATAAGCCTTGAATAAAAATAAGCTAATCGAAAAATAAGCTAAAATAAGTCACTCGAAACGCTCTAAATCGAAACCAATATAATTAAGTAGTCTAAGAAGTATGGAAGTAGCTTATTAGACTATAAGTTAAGTGATGGGATCAAAAACTAAGTATAAGCCTGAGTTATTTGAAATCACGCAAATGAAATAGAAAAAGTAGAGAACAAGCATTAGATATTCGCATACAAAAGCCTTAATAAAACCACATAATAAAAAGCATTATGATTCATGAAAATAAAACCCAATACAATAAGGTTAGAATAATAAAAAGCTTTACAATAAGAAGCTAACATAAGCTAAAACTGATTAACCTCTCAAATAACACTAATTAAATATGTGACAATAGCAAGAACTAATACCAAATGAGATGTACATGTGTTTTATAGCAAATGAGAGCTTGAGGGCAACATGGTCAATTAGGAGGAAACCCAATCTGCCATGATCCGGGGCGTTATTGGTCCATTAAGCTATACCACGCTCTCTATTATATTAGGATGACCAGCTGTGCCGGATGAATATTTCCGATCACATAGGTGCACGACGTGTGCTTCGAACCTTCCTCGTACCTGTAATCACTTGAAAATACCTTTCGTACCAATGATAGAATGCACGTGTACACATGAGTAGTGCCACGTGGACTGCCAGCCGTCCCGGAGCACCACCGGACCCCGATCACGGTGTCAACGATGGTATTCAACAGTGGCCAAGAGGTCACCGACGGAGACACGTCAGCCACGGTCAATGGTGGTTGACCGCATTCAACAAAAGGGGCTGGGGGTAATGGACGGCGTCAGGATGGTCTTGAGCCAGGTCTAGATGGTTCATAGGCCGGGTCTTGATGGGTCTCATGGCGGGTTCGGGTCTGGGTTCGCACGTGGCATGCCGTGGTGCCACGTGGAGCTGAGTGGCAGTGACGTGGCGTGGAGGGGATAGTACCCTCTGCGTTTCGAACCCCCTGACCTTTGGTATGAGTTTTTAACTTACAATTGAAACCAACTGCGTAGGCAGTTGTTTCATTTATATTACAAAATTAAAAATACTCCCTCTTTTGGCAGGTTCAATTATATGTATTTAAGGTATAACAGGGACGAAAAGGTTCAATAAAAAGGTTCAAATATGAAAGGCCTGCTAGTTGGACTCGTACTTTCGTGCTCTTTTCCATGGTGTGATCATGGAAAATTAAGATTGTTTCGACTTGTTAAACGTGAAAAACGTCATAAAAGTCACTTGAAAATTAGTTTTTGCTTTGTTTTCATCTATGTACTGTCGACATAAAACACACAATACAAAATATTAGCGACATATTTATCATATTTTCATGTTTTAGTTGCTTTATTAGATTTTTTTCTTTCGGGACAAATGATGTGTGTTTTAGACTTATCGAAATTAAAACTCATAAATCGGTTCTTTATAACAAAGGTTAATAGAAGTGTACAAAAGTTATTAAGACAAAGATGGAAATTATAGGTTTTCCACCAAAAATCTATTATCAATAACCAAGCTATTGATTCCTATTATCCCAATCTTTAATGTACTGCCTACACTTCTAGGATCAAGAAATAACAAACCAAGATCGTCCGACACGGTTTTAATTAAGTGGAAATATGATCAAGATATGTGGTGGTGCCAAGGGTAGTTTGGATCAAAGGTTTGTTAAGCCTTAATCCCCAAAAATCCCTATTTTAAGTGGTGTAATCGAACTAGATCAATTTGTGTGAAATGAGAGAGCCAAAGGAGGCTATTTATTGGCTGTGCGGGGGCCAAAACCGGCGTACTTGTTTAAAAGTACGTCGTACTTGGGCTATGTCATTTACGGGCATTAATGTTGGTGAAGTACGCCGTACTTCTTGGAAAGTACAGCGGTTTTGGTACATTTTCAGTTCTTGACCGATTTTCAAAGTTATAGATAATTGAATTCTCTTCTGTAGCCGCTTGAATCAACTCAATCCGAGTTCGTATGACCGAGTTATGGTCAAAACAGTGGACAAGTGTCGGGAGGCTAGAGATTCAGTTTACTTCTTCGTTTAAGTTCCAATTCATCGTGTATTCTTCCGTTTTCTTCCACGACAAGTACCATGAACCTATAATAGCAAATATCTTCTATTAAGTATCGAAAGTTCATATAATTAATCAATAAATATATATAAAAGCACAAATAACGCATATAGAAATATGTATAAAATGAGCGTTATCACTAAGTATAATATCTTGGAATTATAGTCGATATGTTGTGTCAACATTGATAATCTTTAACTACCAAAGTGTATGGTAAGTTAAGTACATAGTTTCTCGTACAAGAGAACTATATTATCATATTTATTATTTGTGTATTTTAGTGTGTTATGCAATACCATACTGAATTCAAATTCAAGAGAATTCTCTCTAACTACGTGAGTAGTTTGTATGTTTGCATAAAATCTTTTTTTTCTTTTCTATCCTAATACACATAGCATGCAATCAACACATAAAATGAACAAGTTGACACAAATACAAAATTTTCATCACAAGGGTAACTTGTGATCCAACGTGTCATTTTATCATCGAATTTGTCTATTTAATCTTTCATGTATATTATGGGGGATAGAGTATGCAATGGTGCGAGTAGATCAATTTCACCTATTTAAATATGTGAGGAGATGATTACCATAATATTGACAAAATGTTGATCAAATTTCTTGTTCATAGCACATAGGTTTGACATGTAGACTTCGAGATAATGTCAACCATAGTTTGAATGATGTATTGACATCTCCTTCATCTCATTAAAACAACAATGTTTCTTAACTTCCATGCCTTTCACATAAGTCCTAACACATATCACATAAGCACATAAGCTCTAAGAGCTGAAGTATATAAAAGTAGTGCAAACGACTTCTAGACCTTTAATTTTTCTCTCGACACCTCACTCAAATTAACATCCTATGGGGCATGTCAACCATGAACAACCTCAACTAGACTCGTGTAATTTGGATTTTGGGAAATGTCACGCAAAAATTCTAAGATTGTTTTGTCTTAGACTTAAGTGTCCTCTCATTCAACTCACCAGTGACTTGTTCTATTGGGTGACCTCAACTAGACTCGTGTAATTTGGATTTTGGGAAATGTCACGCAAAAATTCTAAGATTGTTTTGTCTTAGACTTAAGTGTCCTCTTGATTAAGGATGGTTGATATATGTTCTCAAGGTCTGTAATAAGAAGTGTCATTAGGATTTAGCGATTGGTTTGAGTTAAAACGGATTAGAATTGAAGAAATGAGGCCCACGGTTTGATTAGGGCACGTTTAGGGTTTTCTTGACTTTCTTGGTTTATATTTTGCATACTCTTGATTATGAATGGCTGGAATACAGATCCTAGAGCTTAAATAAAGTATTATTAATGAATTTTGATCGTTGGTTTAAGTTAAATCGGGTTGAGATTGATACAAATAAGCCGTAGCTTTGGAATTAGGGATTGCATATAAGGGCTTTAGGGTTTTCTAGCTTTGTAATTCTATCGTACATCGTTATGAAACACAGGATGGTTAATGATGGATAAAGGTTTTTAAACTCATTTTATGGGTTTACAATGACTCTTGGTTGCTTACTTGAGAATGAGATCGGTTGAAATGAGTTACGTGTGTCAAATCACAATTCGGGACAATTTAGGGTTTCCTGGATTTATTTCTAGGTGTAATGATGTAGAATGATGAAATGATGATGGATGATGTCTGAATCAATGAGTGATAATGTTTATAAATTAAGTTATTAAAAACTTATTTGAGAGTTTCTTTTAGGTTTACAAGGATAAAATGAAGAAACGTGTCATGGTTTAAAATCTAGCTTGGTTTTAGGGTTTAGGGTTTTGAATTAGGGTTTTGAGTGTAAATATGTGTATGAAAGTTTATGAATAGAATAATTAGGGTTTACACATTGTATATTGAGTGTAGTAGCTTGTACACAAGTGATGGTGAAGAAATTAGAATGAAAATTGGGTTAAATTGGCTATTTTAGATGTCATCTAATGATCTTGTACATTGTGGCTTTGAAACTTTTGTACTTGGACTTGTCGGGAGTTTATATTATCAAATGAAATGTATATTAATTGTATATATGCTTTAGTAGCTTGTACATTCACTTTAGATATTAGCCCTTCATGGAATTAGGGTTTAGAGGTATACGATAACGGTTTAAAGCCCGTTTAGATATAACGTTGTGAATGGTACATTATAGGAATAATGTACTATGTAAAAAGGATATGATGATATTGACTTGACATGTTATGATTTTTTCTTGACATATATGAAGATAGGATTGCCATAGGTAGGTTGCGTGAGCTCGTCTACTTTAGTTATGCATACTGAGATATTAACAAAGTAATAAAGCGAAAAATTTCCTCGTATAATTGTGATAATAGTAAAATAGATTTTCCATTTGATGAAAATTATTGGGTTGTTATATATCACTCCAAGAAATTTCGACGAAAGCTCTTTGGTTCTTGTCTTTCGGTGGTGATGTGTGGTTGTCGTATGACTTCTACACGAGAAGTTTTACAACTCCCTAGGCAGTGCATCTAATCGTTGTAGTGTAGTATGGGCAAGACTCGCGGTTATTTAGTTTCATCATTCACTTGAGGATATGATGGAAGGCTTGATCACGGTCTAACGGAATCTAGAGGTTGAGGGAGATTAAATTTTGTAATTTTTGTATTTTATGGAAAGCAGGTAAAATCATATAATTGAGAGAGTGGTTTGGTTTTAGCTATTAAACTAAATAATAATCTAAACTAATGGTGATAACAATAAAATAAAATATTGTGTCTATTTATTCATGTATTACTCCCTAGATGCATTTCTTGTGTTGTTGCCTTTTTTGTACACTTGTGATGATATGTGTAACTATTTGCTAAGCATGACGAATTATCGCAAACTAGCCTGGTTTAATTACTTAGTATGCCGCTAGAGCAACGCACATGCAAGGTAGTATGATGACTATTACACGGCCCTAGGAGTTTACTAAGTGTATGTGAAATACATTAAAAGTGGATCAACCATATTAGGGGGCAAGGTAGTATGAAGACTGTTACTCGATGGTATTCTTTCTATACAATCACGTTTCCCTAGACATATCAACAGCGATTATAGACAGAAAGCTTATTTTCTAAGACCTAACATGCACATCCATCACAAGAAGCAACACCACTAAGATCTACATTCTAGGTTTCATACAATCATAAATAAACATAATAAAGGTTTAGCCAAGCATGTTAAAGATAAAGCAAGAACAATAGATCACATAACACATAGACATATTGAATTATTAAGTAAACCTTACTTGATTAAAACCTGAATTGGGAAGAGGTACAAATAGAGGTTTTAGGCCCTAAAATCGTTTTCCTCCCCCCACCCCCCCCCCCCCCCCCACCCCCCACCCCCCCATTACAGCTGCTAAATGAACTAGGGTTTGTACCCTCTTTTTATTCTAAAGTTACACCCTCAAAACCCTAAATTCGGGTTTGTATATATAAGAAAATCGATGCGACGGCGTCGCGTTTTAATTGTGACGCCGTCGTAAAATGAATCTTCTAGATCTGCGTTTGAGTCGGTGCGGGCTGATGCCGTCTTGAAATATGTGACGCCGACACTTGATGAGTTGTGACGGCGTCGTGTATGGCTTGTGATGCCATCTCCAGGCTCTGTGAGCACAAATCTTCAAGATTCTTGGTGTTGGTTTGTAATCTGTCCGATTTAGATTCCTCCAATGAGCCCATAGCACGTGTAATTCACTCCAAATGTTTCCAAATGAGAATACTAAAAAGGATCGGATTAAGTACCTATTTTGGGCATAAACACATAATTTTGGGGGTTAAACGACTCCAAAAAAGTGTATGAAATGACACCTCATCAAATACCTCTACACTTGGGATTTGCTTGTCCTCAAGCAAATGGGCTTTTCTATTTGGACAATAACAGTATGAGGGGTCATTTTACCTATTATTTAAAAATATTCTACACACAAACCTTTAGACCTCTTCGTATTTAAATGCACTGAAAATATATATAGCACCTAACCATAAGTGTTTGGGATGCTCTCTTTCAACTCGGGTGGATATGAATTAGAACATATGCGGGAAACAGAAATTCAAATCTATTACCTGTCATAGTCATATAAATTACCATAGCTTAGTAAAGGATCATACCTTCACCGCTAGGTGCATTATTATCATTAATTTCTAAGGGTCTTTTAAAGGGTTGTGGGGTGTAGGTGTAAGATAACATATAATGGAAACGGAAACGGATGTGATACATTTGGGTGGTGACTTTAGGTGAATTTGGAGTGAAAGGGTTAGCTAATTATTTTTACGAATACACGCTGGTTTTCATGGTTTGCGTTGCTAAGCCTGACTCGGAAGAAGATGTACAAACTTTAATAAACTCTACATCAATCTCTTTCTTTTTCGTTTCTCTTTTTTTAAGGGACATTTAATTACATCACTATGGGGTTTATACACGTTCCATACACTTGAGCTTTTACATGCTCGATAATTACAATCTAACTAATGACCCGATTTGATGTGGATCAAAATAACATGGATATCATTTGACAAACATATAGGTATATTGACTTAACTTTTCTTCCCTATTCTTCCGCGAAATAAATACTACCATGAATCCCAATCGTCCCAAAACTGTATTTACATGGATCCGTGTACTCAATAATTAACTTGGGTTAAACACAATAATGGTAATAAAGGGTGAGACATATAAGGTTTAGCTAAGGCTGTTTGGTGTATACGATTGGTTTAAGGGTGGCAATGCTCTTCATTAATAGTCCAGATTAACCAAAAAATTACAAGAACCGTAAAAAAGGATAGGCTTAGAGGGTTATACTAGGGTATCCTGCACTAAAGGTGAGTGCATGGCAAGGGTGTGGGATAGTTACATGATCGGGGTCGCGCTCCCCCCCCCCCCCCCCGCCCGAGGTGACCTTAATAAACAATTTACAGGTTAATACACTGGGTTATATTCCTAATGCCTCTTATCAAAGGCAAAATCCTAATACCTACTATGCTGAGTCTCGAGATTGATCACAAAACAAGTTCTAGAATTTAATATACTACTGGTACACTCATATGAATTTTACTAACACCAGACATTCCAGAAAAGGTGACGAAGACCACACGTACACATCCGTAATGACGGAATAGACACGTGTGACTGCTCAATCCTTAACTCGAACCGGGTAAAGATAAAATCATCTTGGGTTACCGATGATAGGTACCCGAATTCCTAAAGATCTAAGGGTGAACCTCACATTTTTAGGGTGGAATTTTAAGGGTTATTTTACTAGTCATATAAAATCCTATCCATGGGACGCTAGTAATACTCGGTTTTTGTTGGTATGTGTCGTAAAAAAATTAAATTTTGGTAAAAATCACCCTTTTATGCTATGTTTCGATATATTACCCATCTTTTTAAGGACAAAGCAAATGACAAATGAAAGAATAGTTTCTAAGGCTTATTTTCCCCCTATACTTATTTTAAACATTGTCCCTAATGTTCTCTGGAAGTACCCGTTAAAACAGATAAAGGGAAAAGAAAACATGGAAAAGAAACTAGTACTCCCCTGGTTTACTCAATAATGGAGAAGAAACATGCGATAACTGGTTAAATCGTCCTCCAAGAATCATCCAATGAAACTTCCTAAGAACTTCCAAGCTTCTTCTCATCAAATATAACATGTAATCAAAGACAGAGAAAACTATACCAAGCATAAAATATGCGATTTACCAGTATACAATATGAATTTAGGGTTCGACTCTATAGATAGGATGAAAGAGTTGTTAAACTTATTAGGTTTTTGTAGGTTTATACAGAAGAATACCTATATTAAATGTTGCAAAAGTTTTATTTCAAAAATAATTAATAACTTTTTGAGTTTTTCTAGACCTGGGCATTGACGCCTTTCAGGTGTTTGGTGTGACCCCGTACAGTTTTGTCGTGGTGACGGCGTCGAGCGTTAATCGCGACGCCGTCTCCACCGTCTGTGAAAACGAACGTATGGTGTTCTATTAATGAATTTTCTAATATAAACCCTATTAAAGATGTATATTTCCGTATCTAATTCATGACACCAAACACTTTGTGGAATGGATTGCTCATCTAACATAGCACGACTCATCTTTCTTAACTTTTGATGTGTTCTTTCAACAATATCATTCAATTGAGAAGTTAAAGGGCCGACAAGTTATAAGACATTCCATGTTGTTCACAAAAGCTCCCAAATTGCAATTAATCAAATTCACTACAATGATTTGTTACAATTGAAACTATAGAACAATCATGTATGTTTTCAAGCTTTTTACACAATATTTTAAACTTCTCTAAGACATCATCCTTAGACTCTACAAGTAAAACCCAAGTGTACATCTGTAACTTTGTACTAGAGATGGACAAAAAAATCGAAGTGTAGCAACTCTAAAACCCTAGTAGTTGATACTTGATTCCTAGTCCTATTATTTGCATTACCTTGACTCCCTAGACCACACGTATCACAAAAGTGTTTATAAAACTCAACTTTGATAGGTTCCTTACTAGCTCGTTGGAAGCTAACTTTTGAACTAACCGCATATTGGCGTGACCTAACCTCCTATGCCAAAGCCTTGAGTTATCCACCATGGATGCAAGATAAATTTGTTGTTTAGAGTTATCTCACAATTTACATGCATATAATCTATTTCTCTTATGACCTTTAGTTAGTGTTTTACCATTTTTACTAATAGTACAATATACTTTAGTAAAACTAACTACGCAATCGTCATCACATAATTGACCTATGCTAATCAAGTTAAAAGCTAAACCACTAACATGCTCAACATTGGTAATTGTAATGGAGTCATGAGAAATATTACATCCACCGACGACCTTGCCATTTACGTTGCTCCCAAATACGACATGTCCACCATCATATACCTTGTACAAAGTAAACAATCTTCTATTCCCGGTCATGTGCTTAGTGGTACCACTATCCACAATCCAATCATCCCGTAGTAGATCACATTTGAGGCAAACCTACAAGCAAATATGAATTCAAGGTCATGGTAATCATTGTATCTTGGGTCCATTATGGTTAGCAAATATGGTGCCCAAGTTAACCATTCTTAGGTCTTGAAGTAATGCACATAGTTTATGTAGACCGTACTTCGAGAACACGGACCAAGGATTGTTTTGAAAATCATGGTGGTTTTGATAATTTTGGTCCCACACTCCAAGGTGTTTTTTGTCTATGATTTGGGTAGGAGCTTACTCTCATTTGGAAGGTGTTGTGTTGATAAGGCAAAGACCTTTGATTGTTATAAAAATTTCATCTTTCTAAAGAATGGTAGTTTTGAAAAGAAGGTCTTTGGTTATATGAGTTGGAAGGTCTCATATTGGGAGTGGGTAATAAAGGTCCATGGTCGATTTGAGTTTGAGTGTATCCAAGTCCACTACGCGAAACCATATGATATCTTTGTTTTGTGGTTTTGACTCTTAAAATGGGTGTTTGAGTACCTCGAGTGTTTGCTAAACAAGTTGACCAACAGGTTTAGCAAAATTATTAAACGAAACCCTATTGTTAGACAGTCCATTGGCGTGTTGGTGGCGTGCTGGCACGTCACCTAGCGCGTCAGGTGCTGAATTTTGGGATGCTTCATTTTGTGATGTGCGGTTGTCGTAGGACTTCTACACGAGAAGTTTTACAACTCCCTAGGCAGTGCACCTAATCATTGTAGTGTAGTATAGGCAAGACTCGGGTTTGTTTATCGTTCACTCGAGGAATAGGTTGGGAAAGCTTGATCATGGTCTAACAGAATTCTAAGGGTTGAGGGAAGATTCTTTTTGTATTTTAATGTTTTATGGAAAGCAAGTAAATCATATAATTGAGAGAGTGGTTTGGTTTTAACTATTTAAACTAAATGACAATCTAAACTAAGGGTGATAACAATAAGATAAAAGATTGTGTCTATTTAATCATGTATTACTCCCTAGATTGCTTCTCCTAGTGTTGTTGCCTTGTCACACTTGTGATGATCTATGTAACTATTTCCTAAAGCATGAATGAATTCCACGAACCCACTGTCTACTTAGTATGCCGCTAGAGCAACGCACATGAAAGGTAGTATGAAGACTATTACACGGCCCCTAGCAGTTTACTAAGTGCATGTGAAATACATTAAGAGTGGATCAACCATATTAGGGGGCAAGGTAGTATGAAGACTGTTACCCGATGGTATCATTTTTACACAATCACGTTTCCCTAGACATATCAACAGCGATACAGACAAAAGCTGATTTTCTAAGACCTAACGTGCACATCCATCACAAGAAGCAACACCACTAAGATCTACATTCTAGGTTTCATACAATCATAAATAAACATAATAGGAGGTTTAGCCAAGCATGTTAAGAATAAAGCAAGAACAATAAATCATGCAACACATAGACATACTGAATGATTAAGTAAACCTTACTTGATTAAAACATGAATTGGAAGAAGTACAATAGGGGTTTTAGGCCCTAAAATCGTCTTCTACAGCTGCTAAACGAACTAGGGTTCGTACCCTCTTTTTATTCTAAAGTTACACACTGAAAACCCTAAATTCGGGTTTGTATATATAGGAAAAATGACGCGAGGGCGTCGCGTTTTAGTCGTGACGCCGTTGTAAGATGAATCTTCTAGATCTACATTTGAGTCGGTGCGGGCTGACGCCGTCAGGAATGATATGACGCCGTCACTTGATGAGTTGTGACGGCATCGTGTATAGCTTGGTGTTGGTGTTGGTTTGTTATCTCGTCCGTTTCTTCTCCAAATGAGCCCAAGTCACGTGTAATTCATCCAAATGTCCTCAAAATGTGAAATACCTGAAAAGGAACGATTAAGTACCTATTTTGGGCATAAACACACGATTTTGGGGGTTAAACGACCCCGAAAAAGTGTATAAAAGAATCACTCGTAGGACATGAGAAACCACACTCTCCTCAGAAGATTCCGACGAAATAAGAATAACAAGAGCTGCAATAACCTGCACAAGCAAAAGTTTATATAAATCTCTTTATATGAAACCATGCCAAGTGCGTGCAATGCTGAGAAATAAGTATGATGCAAAATATGATATGGCAAAATGATGTATAAAGTAATTATGGCAATATGATATATAATTTATACTTATATATATATATATATATATCATTATATATTATACTATATATCTATATATAATATCTATATTTATATATATATATATATTTATTCTTATATATTAAGTGAGGTAAGAACACGTAGGGACATTAACTTGGTTTTATAGACTCAGACCTAGTATAAGCAACCTGGTTCACTATAACCTTGGCTCTGGATATCAATCTGTCACACCCCCAAACGGGACCTGGACGGAATACGTGTCTAGAGGCGTGACATCATCGCATGCATTGTACAAGATCAAGTAAACGACCACTATATGGATGTTTGATAAAACATAACTCGTTGTTTTGGATAAATCAAAATATAGTCTTTACAATATTCTTGACATAAATGAAATAGTTTTAGCGAAAGCTTAAGATAAATGCAGCGGAATCATAACATGTTTTTAAGACAATGAGTATTTAAGTTTAAAGATAAACATTCTTGAAAGACACCCAGCAATGCATGCAACATCAAATAGCACTTCAAGAACAATCCAACTAAGCACCTGAGAAAACATGCTTAAAACAGTCAACATAAAGTTGGTGAATTCATAGGTTTGAATTGATGTAAGGTTGGACCACAAGATTTTAAAAGTGATGTGACTATTATAACGGATACAATATCACATGAAAAGTATTTACGTTGCGCTAAGCTCATGACACCGATGCTAAATTAGGAGATACATATAATATGCAAAGTGATGATACTGCCCTACAGATGTCTGACCAAGACACCCCAAAGAGTTTCCGACATGATATATATTCGTTCGTTCATCGACACAGAAACAAGTAAGTGCTTGCTTACCCGGATAGGGATAATTAGTCCCAGATAGATCTATCTATAACATTCACGCTTACTTACCCAATCGGTCGGTCATAAGTAATTAACGGTTCATGATGGTTCGGGCATGATAGTGGTCTAATCGCTACTTAGGCAACACACAAATAGGAAATGATTACTGAAAATACTTGTGTCCAAAATTTAAAAACAAGCAATGTTTCTCACCCTAAAATAGTAAAGTTGAAATCATAAAACATGGGGCTATGAACTCACCTTAAAGCGATGAGCGAATGATAATCACGTAAATGAGAGATGCTATAATATCCTAGCCGCGACCCAGATGAATGACGCGTCTTAGGACCATGACATGACATACGAAACCATAAGCGAAATGCTTATCAACAAGAAGACATCCATATGTGTTTGTGATTTAGTTTACTTTATCAAAATGTGATCAAATGAGATTTGAAAGTCTATGTTAAGTCTCGATGTTTATCCGAAAGTTACCCTTTTTAGAAAGATTATATTTTAGGAAAGTTTAATATTTTTGGACGTTAATACCGTCCCCTATATTTGTTAGTTTCCATATATCTAAAAAATGCACTAAGAATCTCAAACGCCTAACTTCTAGGTCTATCTCGACTACTTACCTCAAAAATTACTATTTTTAGAAGTCTTACGTTTTTATAACATTCGACATTCCATAAATACGTTTATGACGTTTCTAATGTTTCCTCTTAGTTACTAGTATTTCTATATGTTTCGCCAACATTTTAAAAGCCTAAAAATGTCCGAAAGCTCACTTTCTTATTTCTAGCAGCTTTTAAATAAGTATTTTTCCCAAAAAGTGTTCCGAAATTCATTTCGCCATAACTCGGCCATTTTAATCCGTTTTTAGCGTTTAAGCTATGAAAACTTATCTATTCGGAATAGGCTATCCAAAAACTACCTTCTCAACTATTGAAAACATTTTTAAGTGTCCGAAAACCTCATTTACATTTTCAATCAGCAACATGCTTTTGGCGAAATTGCCAAAAAATGTTTAAATCTTCTAACGGCCGTATCTTATTCGTTATATGTTCGTTTTCGACGATCCTTATATCGAAACGACCGGGGGAACATATACTGACATAATCTTACGTTTCTAATACTTTAAAACATTTTTAAACACCCCTTAGCCTATGATTAAAATTCGGACAACAACTTTACATCACCAAAACGTTTCTAAAAATCAACCCAACTTCACAATAGTGCCTAGTCTAGCCTAATCTCCATTTACTATCAATCCAACATCAAAACCACAATCAATACTACTCCTAATCCTAGTATTTCTATTGTTGCAACTCACAAATCAACTCTCATCACCAAAACAATAAAACTAGCAATATGTTACTTTCATTTTTCAAAAACTCACAAACACATGTGTCTTGTTCTTGGACAACATCCAATACAAAGGGATAGATGATGTAACAATTTAAATCACGTTGAACATCATGTCACTGCATAAGTGCTGAGTGCAGTTGTGGTACACTGTCACCAGGCCTCTTTGGTATGCTCAAATTCTAAAACGTCATCTTAAATATGTAAAAATAAAATAAAATTCTAACCTAAATTATACATTTAAACACATACCATTATAAATATACACATTCACTGAAGAATACGGCGCCGTTTTGGCTATCGCTACAGTAACGGGCTGCCCCATTTTGAGGCAGCCCAATTGTTTTTTTTTTTTTTTAATTTTATTTGTATGCAACAAAAGTTAGAAGTTTTAAAAAAAAATATTACAAAGTTTAGTTTTATTCAGAAAGAAAAATACCCGCGATAACATCTTCGATTACCTAATAACTTTAAAATAACCGATTTATGGTATTTACGTAAACCCATTATATTAAAAAAAAAAACCCTATAGCAAAAAAAAAAAACACTTTAACTAGAGGGCCCAAACCATAAGCCATATAAAAAAATTACTTCAAATACGCAGTCGGTTTTGACTCGGGGCCGTTTGTACAGAACGGGCTCCCGATTTGGTTTTTTTATTTTTTTTTATTTTTTTTTACAAATATACAAATTGTCGACAATACTAGGCCTAAAATTACTGCATTAAAAGTGGCCCAGAAGTAAAAAAAAATACAAAACGTCCCTCAACTTCTTATCTATTTAGATTTTCTTTACAAAAAAATCCTGTAAAAAAATTACAAAAAAAAAACACGTCAAGTTTTTATTGTTCTCAATTTTTTTACTGTTCATGCGGCCACAAATAAAATAAAAGATATCGAAAACCGTCCCAAAAAAGAAAATATTTCGGGAAAAAAATTAACCCGTCCTAACGCAATAAAAAAAAATCCTGAATAGTTACAAGCAAAAAGGAAATCTCTGGAGGAAAAAATTAGCCAAAAAAAACCCAAATAGCCTAAAATGGCCCAAGGTAAAAAAAAAAAAAAAATACAAAACGGACCCTCACCTTTTAACTATTTACGATTTTCTTACACAAAAATTCCCGTAAAAAAATTTACAAAACCGTCCCAAAAAAAGAAAATATTCGGGAAAAAATTAGCCCGTCCCAACGCAAATTTTTTTTCCCCGAATCATACAAAAAAGAAAATATTAAAAATTAGCCCCGCATAACGCATCGCCCAAAAAAAACCCCCCCAACGTAAAAAAAATATTATTCGGGAAAAAATTAGCCCCGCCGCAACGCGTGTCGACAAACTAATGTGGCCCAAAATCTGGCCCAAAGTAAAAAAAAAACGGTCCCTCAACTTTTATACTAATTACGATTTTCTTACAAAAAAATCATACGATAAAAAATAATTAACAAAAAAAAACACGTAAAAAAAAATATCGAACCGTTCCAAAAAAAGAAAATATTCGGGAAAAAATTAACCCGTCCCAATGCAAAAAAAAAAAAATTCCCGAATCATAGAAAAAAAGGAAATATCCGGGAAAAAATTAGCCAAAAAAAAAACCCAAAAATAGCCTAAAATCTGGCCCAAAGTAAAAAAAAATAGAAAACGGACCCTCACCTTTTAACTATTTACGATTTTCTTACACAAAAATTCCCGTAAAAAAATTTACAAAACCGTCCCAAAAAAAGAAAATATTCGGGAAAAAATTAGCCCGTCCCAACGCAAAATTTTTTTCCCCGAATCATACAAAAAAAAAATATTAAAAATTAGCCCCGCCATAACGTATCGCAAAAAAAAACCCGAAACGTAAAAAAAAATTTATTCGGGAAAAAATTAGCCCCGCCGCAACGCGCGGGTTCTTTTGCTTGTTGGACACATGAGAAAAAAAGTCGGAATAAATACATTGCCTTTATACAAAGTAGGTTAAGAAGGTACCTGTTGCTCACGTTCATGAAGCAGTTGCTTCACCAGCTAGACGACGCTGGAACAGCTTCAAGCAAAGGTGCTGCCTCTTCCCTCTTTTCTCCTTCAAAGTGATCCATTGTTTTTATTAGTTTTTGCCTTTTCTTTTCCATTTCCTGCCTCCTCTAACTTGTGCTTGCATAACTCCATTAAAGCTTTGTCACGTTCTCCTGTAAACTAAAAACAGTGGTCAACCTCAAGAACCAACTTAAAGCCCCTTACGTATAAAAACTCTAAAATCTGAGAAAAGGATTCACTCACCCCCTCGGTGATGGGCTTCTTTCCTTTCTTTTTAATG
>BQNB010137720.1:0-17805 GCA_026074375.1 Tanacetum coccineum
TGATTGCTTCGGCCAATAAAATTAATGGGGCTTTAAAAAATATTAACATTGTACGAGAAACTTCTACAAGAGTTCGGTTTCGCCTTTCGACAACATCGTTCTGCTGAGGAGTGCGGACAATAGATGTTTGATGCGAGATGCCAACATTTTCATAAAATTCACGAAGTGTCTTATTGACAAATTCGGTTCCATTATCTATTCGAACATTATGGACGGTGGCATTCAAACAAACTTGAATACTTTTGATGCATTTAATGATGGCCTTAGAAGCTTCATCTTTTGTCCTCAAAAATCTGACCCAAGTAAATCTTGAGTAATCGTCGACAATCACTAAGATATACCTTTTCCCGTTAATACTCACCACACACATCGGGCCACACAAATCCATATGCAAAAGATATAGTTTATCCTGGTTAGTGTCTTCAGCTTTGGGTTGATGAGAGGATTTCTTGCTTTTTCCTAATGCACATGCTGAACACAGATGATCTTTCTAAAATTTAAGTCTTGGAATGCCTCGTGCAAGACCATCTTTAGCTAGCTTGTTAAGAGTACCAAAGTTGAGATGCCGATAAACCGACGGAGCCATAACACTTTAGTATTGACGCTTTGGAGTAGAAGACAATCGTAGATATTTTAATCAATTGCATCAAGAGAGACAATTGGTGTACAAATTTGTGTCTCGGGATCCAAAAAGTATATCAACACCTTCTAAATTATGAATAAAACAAGCATTTTTCCGAAATGCAACTTCAAGATCCGCGTCGCAAAATATACCAAGAGAAAACAGTTATGTTCCAAGCCTCTCGGACAAAGCCATACTTTTGAATAGTAACATTCCCAGCTGATATCCACCATACCCCATAATTCTTGCAATATGGTCGTTCCCGAATCTAACTGTACCCAAAAATTTACTAACAAAGTTCATGAGCTGAGAGCGGTTCCCTGTCATATGTTTCGAACATCCGGAGTCCAGATACCAGAGAACAATCTGGACAACCTGTCATGACAAGAGAAGAAGACGATGGAATATCTGTAGCATTGGATCCCCAAGTATGATTGGGTTCCGAGTGGTTAGCATTCTTAGATTCTACAATCTTAGCTTTTTTACTCGAACCTACATTTTTAACATTTTTGGGTTTCCTGCTATAGACTTTAAGCTCTGGTTTTTGTGTTTCAACTGAGTGGGAAGTGGTTTTCTTAGGAGGCACTACGTTAGCTGAAGTGATCCTAGTTAAAGGGCACGAATTACCAACTATAGTGAAAGTTCTGCCTGTTGGTTTCCACTTAAATCCTACTTCAGTGAATACATGACCTGTAGGTTTCCAAATATTTTGTTTTTTATGTTTCTTAGTAGATTTAGCACGGCTATTCACATTTTTCACAAAATCAAGAAGACACTTATCATGAACATCATCAAACAAAGATTTCTTACAAGTAGCACAATTAAGATCAGAATTCGCATTTAACTTTGAATGCTTAACATTATCATCACAAATAGGTTCAACAACACGATTCTTTTTATTAACTTTCCTAGGTTGGGCTTCTACTTTATTCTTCATGTTCCTACTTGGTGTTTGCGAGATCTTATCATTCCTTTTATTGCCAGTAAGCTTTGATCCGCTTTTACTAGTAGAACACTTCAATCCTATAGAAGACAACACAGGTGTGTTAGAATCTAATGTTTTTTATGACTCTACATGTTTACTATTGCTTGAGGATGTGAGAGGTTCAGCAAACCTAACTTTCTTGACCTTGTTTTTGGGTGTGACAACAACCTTTTTAGCACTAAGATTAATTGCATTAGGGCATGTATCTCGAACATATACAAGTAACTCCTGAATTTGTTGGGCATGCTTACAGGCAAAGTCTAACTCTTTATCTAAAGGTTGTTCTGCTTTAGCTTGTTCGACTATTTCCCGAAGAATATCAGCTTGTTCTTGAGTGTACTTAAGGTAATCTATGTGAGCTTCCCTATTTTGCAATAAGTTAGGAGCCAAAGGTTCTAAATCTAGCTTGAACATTCCAGGAACAATAGTGTTGGCAGACGGTATTTGTGCAGCAATATCAACAATCTCTTTTCCTTTTATTTTTCATAAATCATTTTTCAATGACGTTATCACAAAAACCTTATCTTGAATTTGATCTTTTAAATCCCCATTCTCTGTAGATTTTAAGTTCTGTTTATCAATTAGAGAGTCACTTTGTTCTTTAGAACGAACACGTGTCTTTTTAATTGAGTCAAACTGCTCTTTAAAAACCTGTTTAACATGATTAATTTCATTACAAAGACGCTCATTTTCCGAAAGCAATTTTGCCACACTATTCTCCAGTTCCACATTTTTGGTCTCTATTTCACAATAATCATCCTTGACATTCTCATCCTTGGACTTTTCTCTCAATGATTTTATAATATCCTTCAACTTACAAATGGTACTGTCTTTGTCTTAAAGCTGAGCTTTCAAATTATTATTTTCAAAAATTCTGGAATTTCAAGAGCATTTTGATTATCACAAGATTTGCGTTTTTGAAAAATTTATTGATTGAGTTGTATTGAGCATTCAAGAGAAATACAATGTTTTTCAAGTTATGAGTGACGTTTCAAAAGATCATTAAACGCATTTTGTGATTTCAAAAGCTCGGCCTCAAGATTACAAGATTTATTTCTATTTCCATCCATATTCACAAGATAAGATCATTGAATCTTGTTGTGCCTGCAAATGAGTATCTTGAACATTTGCCTGTTGTGTTTCTTCCAAATATTAAGAGTACGAAATGATATTGCTATCACTATGTATCTCATTATCTGAAAAATCCATAGCTGGTGTTTGTTCAAAATCTGGCATTGCATCCACACTTTGATTTTCCATATCATTAAGATAGGTTGCAGAATGAGGTACCTCTGAGATAACATCAGAACCATAGTTAGAAATGTTGGCCATGAGAACTGCTTGTGTATTCAAGATATCATCACAGTCAGAATCATAAGTATCAAGATCCTCAGTCTGAAAAGCAGCAGTGTTTGGAATGATTGTCTGAACAGCTTGACCATCTGGAACCCCTGGATCTGCTAGAAATACGAGTTGCTCTTCATCTAAAATTTGTCCAGCTTCCTGATCTTCAGCTAACATTTCCTTTTCCTTATACCAGGTTGCATTCCTTGGTCGCTTAGGCTGAGTGCATTGCCTAGCCATATGTCCTTCACCTTGACAGTTATACCATTTAACAATCCTTGCCTGTTCGCTTACTTTGTTTCCCCCAGAGCTAGTAGCATTACTCTTATACCCAGTACCAGAATAACTTTGACATTGTCTCCTCTGTACTTGTTGCACTATAACCCTGCCATATTGAATAGTGGCTTGGTTTCATGGATTCGAGGAAGTCTTAAGTTAATTATTTGTTAAGGGGAACCTTGAAGAAGCTATAGCTGTAAGAAAAGCCATTGCCTTGTTAAGACAAGCAATTGGATCATCTCCTAGAGAGAATACATGACCAGCAGAACCTGAGTCCATAAGAGGTGACTCAGTCATTGGTTGTGTAGTAACTTGAGGTGATTGATAAGCAATTTGTAGAACATATGAGGTTTGATGATTCATTTGAGACTGATATGGATATGATGATGGAACGGATGAATGATTGAATTGAGGTTGTGATGGATAAGTGGATGAGAAATGTTGATTGGGATGAATTGATCCAAACCGAGATGGTGAAAACTGTTGTTGAAGCCGAGGATTGTTGTATGAAGATTGATAAGTGTTGAAGTGATGTGGTGTCATCTGCTAATTTTCTACAAATGCTAGTGGATCTTGATTGCGTTCATACAGAAGACGGACTTCATTGGCATGGAGTTCGTGTTGTTCAAGATAGGCAGCTGATCAAAGTTATTGTATGCAAATCCTTCACTAGCTTGACATCCATCACAAATTTGCTCCTTTCCGGTGGAAGACTGTTTAAGAGCTTTGTATTAACTTGAAATTGCTCGATTTTCATGTTGTAGATGTTCATATCATTAATCAGCTGAGTGAATCTTAAGTAATACTTGTGAAGTGTTTCCCCCTTAATGTGAGTAAACTTATCAAATGCATCATATAACTTACACTCTCTCTCCTGCTTAGTTAAAGAGGTACCCTGCATCAGTATTGAACTCTTCCATAAATCTTAGAAACTCTGTGATGATTCCAAGTGGAATAGATTTCAGATGTAGGCCCGTTGAAGAATGATTTTGGTTGCTTTCATATACAATCAGCTTGAATTTCTCAGCATCAGACAATTAAGCATATTTTTTTTGTTCTGGATCACTCATTCTCTTTCAATAGTAGGCCAAATGTGTGGACCATTTTCAACTGATTTCAAGTATCATTCTTCCATGCTCTCTATTTTGCATGTAAAGTTCCATTCGACTTTTCCAAGAATCATACAAGTCCTTGTCCAACATTGGTGGACGATTGTCAGCACCGGAGAGTATCATATACTCAGCAAGAGTATTCTTTTGTCCAAGTAGAATAACTGAATCCATGTTGTTTGATGTTTGTTAGATTTGTGATTACGAACGATGAATTGAAAAAGTAATTGTGTTGTTTAGTGAGTTGTCTTTTAAGTGTTGTACGTTTTAAAACTACACGGGATTTTACAACTCTTGATAAAACCGGGAAGACAATTGAATGTTTCAAGTGATTTTACAAATCAAAGAGATAAACCGTATAATTTACTTTAGCAAATTTGAGTTTTGAATTAAGTTCAAGTGAAGTAATTTTCCTTTTAGAAGCTGTTAAATCGCCTTCCAAAGACAATTGTTAATCGCCTTGTAAAGATAGTTGTTAAATCGCCTTGGCTTGGAACTCTGTTAAATCGCCTTCTAAAAGAAAATTACTAAATCGCCTTTGCTTGGAAGATCTGTTAATTCGCCTTGCAAAGGAACTCTGTTAAATCGCCTTGAACTGAAATTTCTAAATCGTCTTGACTAAATAAATTGTTAACTCGCCTTGTACAAGAAAATTGCTAACTCGCCTTGTTCAAGAAAATTGCTAACTCGCCTTCAGCAAAGAAATTGCTAATTCGCCTTTGGCAAAGAAATTGCTAATTCGCCTTCACCAAAAATGAAACTCAGATTTTTCAAAACACAAAAAGACTCACTTTTGATCGTTTTTACCCAAAAAATTTTGTACAACTAGTATTACTAAGCCTATAGGTACCTTAAAAATGCAAAATTTATAGACTTTAAGCAAAAAAATGTGAACTCAAGAATTGTACCTTTTAAAACTATTCGAACACAAAACTTGAACAAAAATGATATTTTTCTTGATTCAAAGCATGTACACCTATATCTTAAAGATACTAGATCTGATTTACCTATGTAAATGATCTTTTAGTGTACCAAAAAGCTTTGAAAACAAAAGAAATAGATAGTGTCTCGGTTTGAAAAAAAACGGAACAAAGAAAAGAAAAACAAACACAATACTTAACAAATCACTCCATGGCTCTTGATACCAATTATAGAATATGATAGTAATCTATAACACCAAATATCTATGAAGAATTACTAGAGAGAGAAAGTGGATGGAAGGAAGGTTCTAGTGAGAGAAAGTAAGAAAGAATGAAAGATTAGATTATGTGTGAATGACCCAACCAACCAACACCCTCTCCATGTATGGAGAGGGTATTTATACATCAATGCTAACCTGACATGGGTTTTGATTATGGGCTTTCCATGTGTCTTTGGCCTGGTTAGCTTACATAACATTACATTAGATTAAACTATGAGTTATGACTAACTATATTGGAAGTGACCGATACTTTTTGTGTTTCTAACAGTTGTCGCCCCGACTCCTGGTTTCACAATCATCATTCCTGAAACCGCAAATGAACTCGCCATTAAAGGCAACCACTTGACTCTCGTCAAAAGGAACCAATTCGATGATAGAATTAAAACCGATCCTCACAAACACATTCACAAATTTCTCGGTGTGTGTGAAATGTTCAAATATGGAGAAATCAAGAATGAAGTCGTCCGCCTAATGATGTTTCCCCTATCACTCACGGGTGAAGCAAACACTTGGTTGGATAAACTTAACGAAGGAACCATTGAATCCTAGGACGAACTTCACACTGCTTTTATAAGCCAATTCTTTCCCCCAATGTTATTCGATCGACTCCTTAGAGAAATTCGAGCATTTTCCCAACATGAACACAAAACTTTAACCGATGCTTGGCTTCGTATGAAAGAAATGCTCAGAAATTGCCATGGCCACAACTTAACCAATGGCAATATCATCAAAATCTTTTATCACAGCCTTAACGAAACAACCCAAGAAGCTATAATTGCCGCAGCTGGTGGTATCTATCTATATAAAACTCCCAATCGAGCCTATCAACTTCTCGAAGACAAAGTCTTACTTAAACTTGATTGGGCTAAAAACCAAAAACCTAAAACCTCTCTTAAGAAAACTGTACCTTTCGCCGATGAAGGTAGCAGTAATTCTAATATTGATAAAAGTATGGCAAGAATGGATGCCATGGCCATAAAAATGAATGCTCAGTACAAAGAAATCCAATCTCGTGCCAAATGCAATCACTGCGGAGGTAATCACTCAACCGCAGATTGTAACGATGATGACACCCCCATGTCTCGTGAAGAAAAAGAAAAATTCATGCAAACCATCTAAGGTACACATTTTTACAATGATTACCGTGACCATGACTTGAATCGTGATAATTGGCGTTTAAGCGGAAGAAACGATTACAATCGAGATTATTATCGATCCAACTCTGATGAAAAACCTGACCTCCAAAAACAACTTAGCGATTTCATAAAAGCTCAACATTCCACAAACTCTTTTGTTAAAGAAACATTCATAGATCTCAAAAACAAAATAGAAACAACCACCAAAAACCATCAAGCCTCGATCCAAAATTTAGAAGCAAAATTCGACAGACTTGCTGACAAGCAATCTACTCGACCTTTTGGATCTCTTCAAGTAATACTCCACCAAACCCCCGAGGTAACTGATAACATCAAATATTTAATACTTTTTAGTGGCAAAATACCCCATATATTACCTGTAAATGTTTCACTAATACTCGAAAATGAGATATTTTCTATCATTTTGTAGTTTTCAGGTGAAATGTAGGAAAATGACAAGAAACAGGGGAAAAGGGCTCAAAGTGTAATTATTTGAAGAATGTGATAGTGGTTAACACCAAAAATGGTTACACCGTAACATATATTAAGCAAGTACGAAGATCAAGGATAGCTTTACGGCGTAACACCATATCTAGTTACGCCGTAACCATGTATTTAGAAGGAAATCTTACCCAAGATAGAGTTACGGCGTAACACCTCTTATGGTTACGTCATAACCATGAAGATCCACAAATATGGAATGAAGATCACGTACATATAGAAATTATTTGAAGGTTACAGCGTAACACAATATCTGGTTACGTCGCAACAATTGCTTATTTATGGAAAGCTGTGTAAGAAGGTTACGGCGTAACATTTTTATTAGTTATGCCATAACAGGTTCGATACCTATAAATAGAGGCCTCATTCAAGCTATTTCGACAACACTTCCTCCATAGCCAATTAGAGTGGCCCGACAAAGGCTACAACCTTTAAGAATTCACTGGAGTTAAGAGACGATCACACTTTATTTACTTTTGTATTTAATCGTTCAAATACGAATACTATAAGAATTATGAGCTTTAAATCTATGATTACTTCTATTTCTTGTTGTGTTTCTGTTACGATGAGCGGCTAAGCACTTAAAGTTGCGGCCTAGTTATGTGATACTATTGTCTATGATATTTTGTTTCTATTAGATTCTGGGTTTCGTTAGATATTCCTTGACTATCGTATACCTGGGATTTTGGTAAGTACGGTGGTTTGGACTTGTTTGCCCTATTATTAGATTTCATGGTCAATATGGGGATCCACTGGGATTTTACCAGGAGGATCTATGACTCCATCCCTGGTATAGGAACTAACCAGTCTCCGCACTTATCACTCAAAATATTTAAAAAGCACAGGAACTCTTTTAAAGGGGGTTAATAAAATCTGTAAGGTTATCTGATAAGTTTTAGGGAATAGGTTGGATTAATCACTGCAACCTGGATATCCTACCTCCTATACGATTTGAACTGAGTCAGAATCGCGGGAAGTATATGATAGACTAAATATGCCTATTCAAGTCTATCGACCTTAGAAACTACTAATGAAACCATAGTTTAACATTGCACAGGAAAACGTTTTCATAACAATAGTAATGAAGTAACTAGGTTAGCAGGTTTTCTCTCTTGATATCCACAATTTTTAAATTTCAGTAATTACTTTTATTGTTATTTATTTCAAATCAATTCAAAAAACCATTTTTAAAACGTGACATTTCAAATTAAAACTAATTACAACTTAGCTCTTGGGACGACCTCGGATTTACAATTCTATACTACCTACGATCGGGTTCTCTGCTCGTTAGTGCGTTGTCAGGTAGATCGAGTTTTATAAATTTAAAACTTGGTAAATTATTATTTTATAATAAAATACGCATCAAGTTTTTGGAGCCGTTGCCGGGGAGCTAAAAATTAGTAGTAATTTGAATTTTTACAATTATGTCTTTTCTCACCTCGATCTATTCTCTAGGAAACATCATGGATGGGGTTGACATTGAAAATCTTACCATTGAGCAGTATCTTGAACTTACAAAAGAAAACCATGCACCTAGTGTAGGTATTAAGGTTGATGATATGACAATTGCAGAATACCTGGAATATGAAGAAACAATAAAAACCCAGGATTACGATGATTATTAACCACACTTAGCTAAAGACGATGTCCCTACCAGATATAAGGGCCATTTAAGTCCCCGTTATAAAAGTCCTGATCCACCATTAGATGCAAAAACCAATCCTTACTTTCAGGCATCACTATCCCCTATTCACCCCAAAATTACTCAAACCCCGAGCAAACACACTAGGGAAAATTAAGTCATTAAAGAACGAGAACAGAGTGATCGTGGCCTAGGTGACTGGTTTGAAGCGGAGTTAGAAAAATGCTGGAAAATTCAACAAAAAAGGGACAATAGTTATTTAAACCTTAGGAGGGAAGTCAAGGATGATGCCCTAAGAAATTGGGAAGCTCAGATTGATCAACTTAGAAGACAAGAACATGAAGTAAGTGAATGCAAGATGGTTCACACATCGAAAAATGACGCGCAACAGAAAGAAACCAACCAAATTGAAAGAATATCAAGCCTACCTGAGAAACCAAACCCAGGGAGTTTTACTATCCCTTGTTCAGTTGATATATTTAACATAAATGGAATAGCAGACTTAGGAGCCAGCGTTAATATTATGTCTAAATCTGTCTTAGAAGAATTAAGCCTGGCTGACCCAAAATATGCCAACATAATAGTTGAAATGGCTTATAAAACTAGGTGTGTTTCTCAGGGGATAATAGAAAACGTCCGGTAAAGATTGATAAGTTTTTGTTCACCTTCGACTTTGTAATCATAGATACAAAGGGATCCAACAATAAAACTATCATTCTTGGTTGACCTTTTTTAGCAAACATTCGTGCTGAAATTAATGTTTCCACCAAAGAAGTCTCACTGGGGATTGAAGAAGACAGGGTAAAAATCAAAATGAATAAACAAGAGTGTAATTTTACTACAACTGTTAGTGAACACCTTAACGAGAGACCAACATCACAGGATGAACTAAGTTATGGAGCCGGTAATACAGACAGTAAAACCCATTGGTGTGAACCTGTTCGTCAAGAACATAAAAAAGGATACACATTCTGGGCATCATGTGACCCTTACCACGAAATATGCGATGGAGGAGGAATCCTAGACAAAAAATTGAAGCATTATTGGAAAAGCACAAACGATAATGATCGCATAGGCTTAGAATGGGAAGGATTAAGCTGTCCAACGGGTGTAAGGGGAAAGTGTTAAAGGTAAGTAAACGATATAACTAAAGAAAGGATCCTTCAAAAAATTTGGGATAATAAGCTTGGAAGGCAAACACAAGAAAAGACTATAATGAAAGAACATGAGGATCCAGAGAAATGTAGGGAGACCAAGACAAGAGCAATAATCGGGGCAATGATTAACAAGTTACCTGAGGAATGGTTTTCAGGGGTTAGCAGAGATATGGATGACTTGGAAGGAATCATTGACTACCTAGAGCCTACATTATATGATAGATTCATTGACCATAATGATGAAGCATATAAGTAAAGAAGGAACAAGTTACTAGGAATGCCCTATACAGAACCCCTACCAATTGTTAAAGAAGAAGATGAAATAACTAGATATAACTTGGGGGCTGGTGAGGTATTCACAAAAACTGAGATCTTGAACATAGAAGGGTTTCCCAAAATAGCACCCAACATCGTCGATATGAGGGCAGAAATAATTAATGATAGAAATGTTAGTTCAGAAGATCTTTCCAATACAAAAAGGAGACATTGGTGTAAACCGATTTACTAGTGGAAAGAAGACATGTGCACCAAATGGGCTTCATGTAACCCCTATTTCGACGAATGTGATGGAGGAGACAATCCTAGGGAGAACAAAGAATATTGGGAAAGTAGTAACGATGATAAGCGAACATATTTAGAATGGGAAAATTTAAGCTTTGACAACTGGGTAAAAGTGGCCTTTGGAAAGGTATGTAAAATGACTATAGAGAGAATAAACAAAGATTATTAGAGAAATAAGGAGCAGGAAAATTAGAAAATGAAGAAACGTAGAATGGGCATGAGTCTAACTTAATGGACTCATAAAATAAACAAGAAGTGCTTGTCGGGAGACAGCCGTCCTTTATATTAAATATTTCCTTTTTGCACTAGTTGGTTTGCATGTTTCTTACTTTGTTTTGCAGAATGCAGAAGCTATGAGGAAATTATCAAGACCGGCTCGACCCATAATCATGTGGTAACCTTGTTGAGTCTGCAGCAGTTATGGCGTAACGTATTTAGTTTACACCGTAACCACTGTAGTTACGCCGTAATCCATTTTATGGTTACCCATTACACCTTAAAAAACTTAAATAATTTTTACCAAATTGATTATGACGTAACCACCCAGAGTTTACGTCGTAACCTACCCTTAAAATCTTAAATAATTAATTTTTAAAAATGTTTAAACTTGTATACGTTAAGGACTTTGTGAGTATGTTTTAGAAGCCGCTCAGAGACTAAAACTCGTCCACTTGGGCCACCAAGTGGTTTAAAAGGCTTGTTGCATATGCTAAATGCAACCGTGAGTCCTACGAAAGTGAGTTAGGTTTGTATTTCCTGTACACTTTATAATTCTTGTAGAACGATTCTATGCTTTGGTTTGTTTTTGTGATCACAGGGGATAAAGAGCTTGTGGAAAGACGGAGATAATTTAAAAGATTTTCGCCAAATTTCAAAATTTAAAGCAAAGCTCAGAGAGTTTCTTGTTTTAATTCTACTCTTTCCTTTTTATTTCATTACCTTAATGTACAATAGGGACATTATACAAATCAAGTGGGGGGGATGAGAGTAGAATTAATACTTGACGTATCTTTTGCCTTCGATTTTCTAGTTTTCTTTGAAAATTATGCCAATTTTAAAATTTTTGATAAATTTTTCTTAAATAGCTAGAATTAATCTTTGCCGAATGCACATTACCCTTTATTATACTTGGTGAGATTTATGCCTAATATTCTGTTTCCATCATATTACTCAAAAAAATCCACCAAAATATTGAGTGTGCCGGTAGTATTGTAGACTTTAGAACTTGGCATGTACTTCATTTCGAGACCTAATTGATTAGTAGGAATAGATAGTTCAAGAAGGCAACACTTAGGAAATCACCCAAATAGCCTATATGTGTGTGTTTATTGACTTGTTACACTGACTTGTCGACCTCCCGTGATAAAACCTTTTGTTGCACTCATTATTAATGCAAGATACCCTAGATCACCCTTGTAGTCTATAGTTATATTTGTTTTGAAATTTCTGGTACTTGGTCTATGTTTCGGGAATGGGAACGAAAATTTTATGCATTGATGGAAGACCAATCAGTTATGATCTACAAATACCCTCTTATATCATCAGTTTTGACATTGTACATCTCAAGTGGAGGGATGTGCGTATAATATCAAATGCTGCAGGGGCATTAATAAAAATATATAAACTCCTGTAACGTTTGCATGTTTAAAAAGAAAGAAAAGAGGGTGCAACTAAAAACCACCCATGTGCTAAAAGATATAAAGATGGTGCAAATTAAGTAATTATGAATAATGGAGCTAGTAGCCCATTGTTGCACCATGACATCTCAATAATTATGAAGAATGGAGCTAGTAGCCCATTATTACACCAAGTTATCCTAATACTTATGAAGAATGGAGCTAGTAGCCCATTATTGAAGATCAAATTTTCGGACTTAGACTCTTGGACCCATGGATGGACAGTGGCTAGTTATGACAACCTTAGATTTATTTAGACTATTTGTTTTGTGTTCTTATATTAACAACCATTAAATGTGTAACCCATGTATATCCTAGCCCCTTTATCACCTCTTAAAACCATATTACCCTTATTGCCTTCGAGAATTATAAAGACCCTAATTCTAACTGGTGCAGATTGTGTACTTTCCAAGCTTATGATAGAATACATGATATGACTGTGCAATTGAGCGACCACCCAAAAAATGAAACACTTAGACTAGTGGAGAGTTGAGTGACTTTTTATCCCTTTTTCGTGAGGTGTTCGACTTTGATTTTTTCTAGAAAAAGTGTTTTATAGATTCATTTCTTGAAATAATTCTCGAGAAATCATTTTATGAAATATTCTAACAGGTTCTACTGGAGGGCAATAAGCAGAAGTCAAGTAGGGGGATTTTGATTAACATCAAAATTTTTAATACTTTTTAGTGTAAAATAACCCCCTGTATTTACCTGTAAATGGTTTCACTTAATACTCAAAAAAACAAAAATTAACATTTTGTAGTTTTCAGGTGAAATGCAGGAAAATAACAAGAAACAAGGGAAAAGGGGCTCAAAGTGTAATTATCTGAAGACTGTTACAGCGTAATACCAAAAATGGTTACACCATAACATATATTAAGCAAGTACGAAGATCAATGACAACTTTACGGCGTAACACCATGTAAATACAAATATTGTATAAAAATGTTATTTATATTTTTCGATCCTCTCAAGTTTTTGATAATATCTAAATGCTAAAAACGTTTACGATAAAATTAAAGTTTAATAATTATTAATCATATACATTTAATTTCTACGATTTAGTAATCACTTAGGTATGAACAAACAAACATTAAGCGAATGTTTAGTGATCAGAAAATATTTTTTTCGATCTCCATTAATTTTACAAATATTTTCACAAAATTAATTATATAAAATATTTTCTAAATAAATGAAGTTTTATTAAAAACTTAAAATTTGAAATTCAAAATTTCCCCCCAAAACGGAAGCTTCTATACCAGATACAACCTTCCCCACAAAAAGACAAAAAAGGGAGCGGAGTCTACCTGGCGGCCCCCTTATAGGCCTGGCGGCCCCCTTATATATCTGGGACCGCCGCCAGTTACCGTTGGTTTTTCCTGCCTATAAATACTGCTCCATCCCTTGCTGAAAATCAGACCTCTTTGCACGAATTTTCTCACACTTCTTTCTCTCTCTAAAAACCTTCTTTCTCTCACTAAATATCTTGATCACTAACATCTCTTGATCTTGTTTCAAGTGATCTAATCTCTTCTTCTCATCTTTTCCCTCTCATTCAAGTGCAAGAGAAGAACACTCGTATTCGCCAAGAAACGAAGTGTTGATTAGTGATCTCTCCTCTTTTCTTCTAAGTACCAAATCTCTATTGTAATTATCTTATGTATTTGTGTGATTCGGATAGTGTGTAAATCCGATAGTGTAGATCTAGTGATTGTGTATTGATTGTGAAGTGGTAGATTGGTTCTAGCTAAGATTAGGACTCGACATTTAGCTTAGTGTCGGAAAATAACGTAAGCGACGTGTAAACGGTTTTCTCCGCCTGAAGGGAGCTTGTTGACATAGTGAAATCTCGAGTAGGATACTCGGGGAGTGGAGTAGGGCGAAGAAGAGCTTCGTAGCCGAACCACTATAAATCTTGGTGTCTTGGTTTGATTGTTCCTTTCCTTATCTCTTCATATTATTGTCATTGTTATTTAGCTTTAGTTTAGATTGTTATATTGATTGTTCATATTGTGAATTGGTTAAACATACAACTCGAATCTACATATTTTGTAAGCAAAGTTTTTAAAACGAAAACGAACCTGTAAACTATTCAACCCCCCCCCCTTCTAGTTTCCACAATTGGTATCAGGAGCAAGGTCATCTAGGATTTTTAAAATATACTGTATTTTAACGCTTGGACTCGTTTTATATGGATTTCCGTACAAATTTCTTGAAGGGCAATCTATGGCAAAGACCACCACTCTTTGAAAGTGATAGTTTTATTTATTTAAAAAATAGATTTGAGACATATGTTAAATAAAAAGATCTAGATCTTTGGCATGTTATTACCAACGGTGATTTTCAACACATTCAACGAAATCCAGAAACCAAAGATGAGGTTATCCCTTTCTAAAAAACAAGTGATGACATAATTAAAAAGAAACTTGCGAAAAAAATAATGAAGCTAAAAAATCGTTATTTATAATGCTTTGCCTAGAAAAGAATATGAAAGAATTTTCATGTGTAACACGGCAAAAGAAATTTAGAAAACATTGTTAATCACCCACCAAGGTAATAGTCAAGTCAAAGATAATAAGATCGACCTTTTGGTTCAACAATATGAACAATTCTATCATTTTGAAGGACGATCTATTATAAAAAGGGGGGGTATAGTGCTTTTTGCTTAGATTTAATTACTTTTTACTAGTCTAAAAGCTCTTGATGAAGGTTATTCTAGCAAAAACTACGTTAGGAAATTTCTCAGGGCCTACCTCTAATGAGGTGAGCAAAAGGTCGCAACAATTGAAGGTCGAAGCGATTAACATCAATATTCTTGATGACTTTTCGGGAATCTCAAAGTTTACAAATGATCATCACAGAAAGGATTCCAAAATAGTCAAAACAAAAGTTGATGGAAATCTCTTGCTTTTAAAGGCTAAGAAAGAATCTAATGATGAAGAGTGTTCGACTTTTGGAAGTGAAGACGAGGAACACACTATGGCGGTAAGAGACTTCAAGAAGTTTTTCAAGAGAAGAGGTAGATTCATGAGACAACCTCGGAACGACAAAAATACATTTCAAAGAAGCCGAGACGACAAAAACGGTAAAAGTGATCGAAAATGTTTTAGATGCGGCGACCTGAATCATCTTATTGGAGAATGTCTAAAATACACGAAAGGACAAGAAACCAAAGAGCATTTTTTAGAGGTTCTTGGAGTGATAACGGTAAAGAAGATGATGAGAAAGTCAATAACGAAACGTATCTAGTAGCTCAATCATCAAGTGAGTTATGTTCCTAATCCTCTTACTTTAGTGATGAAAATTCATCAATGGATGATTTAGTATTAGATAATGAACATGATAAACTGTGCAAAATGAGTTTAAAGATAATCACTAAAAATAAAAGACTAAAATCCACTAGAGATAGCCTAGAAAAGGAAATTAGTACTCTAAAATAAAAAGTGTCTACACTCGAGAAAAACAAGGAAGTTGATCTTGAAGGTTTAAAATGTCATATGCTTAGAATTGAAAATAAAAAGCTTAAAGAGGATGCTCTTAAACTAACCAAGTTTGAAAAGAGCACACATTGCTTAAATGAAATGTTAAATAATCAAAACCTCCGAGTGAAAAGTTTAGGGTTTAATTGATTTGAAGCTTTATCATCTAGTGGAACTAAATAATAAAAATTTTGAAAGTCAAAATAACGATCCTTTTGATGGAGGTAGCCATAATTTAGGGCGGCCCCCAAAACAATTATGGGACGCCACCAGTTGGTACACCTATGATCTAAGAAAAAATGTGTCTTTGCAAATATCTATTTTGGGTCCGTAGACCAAACACATATTAGTAAACAATGTAAGAGTTCATGTTGCTAGTGATAATGAAGTTAAGCAATTCTATAAACCATTGTCAAACCCAGAGTTGATTTTCAAAAAGCAAATTTTAGATCAAAAACTCCACCACCTAGAAGAGTCATAAATAATTATCATCGTCCTAAAACACCGCAACCAAAAAGAAACATTGGTTGACAAAATCAACCTCGTGGTTTTTTAGTAACTTGGAAAAACTTCCCACGACAAAGTTACATGCCATGGGAAATGTGTCTTCCATTTCCACATCCTAGCCAATTGCATCAAATGCAAGGTATGTTTAGCACTAACAACTGTTGGACCATGAGATATTGGGGACCAAATGTTTGTTTGGTATTGCATTATATTAATAGATATGCACCTTGGGGTTCGACTTGGAACCCGATGAGTGGATAAAGGATAGCGGATGCTCCAAACACATGAGGGTTAACTAAAGCTCTTTCTCATGCTTATTAAGGCAAACAAGCGGGGGTAATGTTATTATTTTTGGTAGCAATCTTCGCGGTAACATCATTGGCAAAGGTACGATTTCGAATGACTCTCTCAAAATAGATAATGTAGAACATGTAGATAACTTAAGATTTAACTTGTTAAGTATAGGACAAATATGTGATAATAAGTGTAGAGTAACTTTCTCTGAACATGATAGTGAAATCACTAAGGATGGTAAGGTCATAGGTAGAGGTATTAGGAAGAAAGGCTTATATGTGATGAAATTAGGAAATAAGCCTAAAGACCAAATTTGTCTAGCAACGATTGATGAAAATTCCACGTTGTGGCATAGGAGATTAGGTCACGCAAATATGCGTCTCATTCAATCGTTAGCATCTAAGGAATTAGTTAGAAACTTACCTAAGCTTAAGTTTGATCAACACTTCTGTGATGCTTGCAAAATTAGAAAACAAGCTCACGCTAGTCACAAGGCTAAGAATATAGTCTCAATGACCAGATTCTTAGAACTCCTTCATATGGATCTCTTTGGTCCATCCGCCATATGGAGTTATAGAGGAAATCGCTACACCTTAGTCATAGTAGATGACTACTCTAGGTATACTTGGACTAGATTCCTTAAGGACAAAACCGAAGCCTTTGATCAATTCAAAATATTTAGTAAGAAAATTTAAAACCAATTAGGATGTACAATAGTGTCAATAAGAACCGACCACGGTAGAGAATTTGATAATGAGGTGCAATTTGGAGAGTTTTGTAATGCCAATGAAATTACACATAACTTCTCAGCTCCACACACTCCTCAATCAAATGGCGTAGTTGAAATGAAAAATAGGACACTTCAAGAAATGAGTAGGACTATGTTGAATGAGCAATCGTTATCACAAAAGTTTTGGTGTAACGTAGTAGATACTTCAACATACATTCTCAACCGAATCCTAATTAGAACCATCTTAGGAAAAACACCTTATAAACTATTAAAAGGTAGGAAACATACTCTAGATTAATTTAGAGTGTTTGGAAGCAAGTGCTTCATTTTAAACACTAAAGACTACCTTATAAAGTTTGACCCAAAGTCATACAAAGGAATCTTTTTAGGTTACTCGCAAAATAGTAAAGCCTACTTCATCCTTTACAAACATACTAGGAAAGTTGAAGAATCACTCAACGTGGCATTTGATGAAACTCCTCATCCCTCTAAGACATAACCCTTGGTGGATGATGACTTAGATGAAGAATAATCAATTAAGGTTATCAAAAAGAAAAACCTAGAAAATGACATTGAGGATGA
>BQNB010137721.1:0-17805 GCA_026074375.1 Tanacetum coccineum
GGTTTCTCAAGATTTGGTGATTCAACAGAAGTTTGTCGGACTTGTGGTTGTCGACGTCTACGGGCTTGAGAACGAGTAATAGCGCGAAGCTTATTTCTCCTTTCGGGTCGTAGTTCCTCGGAACAACCCTCCTTATACCCACTTTATAGTTTGTTTAACTTTTCAAGGTGAGCCGTACGTCGTAAGAGACACAAATGGCAAGTTTTTAAATCTTTTGTTCGAGTTGGGAACCAACAAGTTCACCGGAAGTTATTATGATAATACCTCAGTTGAGAATATTATATTTTGGTATTTACCAATTTGTGAATTTTATTGATAATTAAAGACAATGTTTTTATCTTTTTGGTTTTCTTTTTTTTTATTTTTTTTTAAATGATAATTATACTAAAAGAAAATGAAAATATTTTTGTACTTTTTTTTTTATATAATATTCACAGCTTCAAACACAAATGCCAAACGCAACGATAGTCGGTATCACAGCCTCCCCGGCAACGGCGCCAAAAATTGATCGGTCGAAACTACACCTTAAAATATATATAATATATAATAAAATATAAAATATATATAGTAAGAATAGTCTAGAAACAAAATCAATAAAACCGAGAAGTAGTATAGAATGTTCCCGGGTCGTTAATCCCCAACGAGGCTGTGTTGGAAAATCGATACAGTCGGAAGATTGGAGTTTGAATGAGAGAAAGGATTTGAGAGTGTGGAAAGTTAAATTAAACAATAACAAGCAAAAACGTTTAAGAAAAACCTAAAAATTATGAAATTAAGCTAAAAAACGAGAGCACGAATCACGAACAAAGGGGCAAAAACCTAAAAACTTCAAAATTAACCCTACGGAGAAATTTTCACTTCTAAACTACTCTAGGGGACTAATAACGAAGAATGAAAAAGACTAGACTGAAAACGGAGGTCGTTTGACCCAAAAACGAATCAAGACAAAAACCGCACCCGAGCCCGTTCTTTAAAAGTCAAAAAGTTACGAAAATGACCCTCCGAAAATTTTTATATTTTTCCTACAAACTATATGACTAAATAAAATTTTCTAAAAAAGAAAAATATTTTTTTGATAATTTTTGTATTTTTTATGAATTTTTTAAACTTTTAACGAAATTAAATTATAAAAAACACTAAATGACTTTTAAAAATTCTGAAAATTTTACTAAAATTACTTTACACTATAATTAACCTACGAAAAATAAGAAACCAAGAATTGGCTTATAAATAAGCCCGAAAATAAGCTATAAACAGCTTATAGCTTTAAAGCCAAAAACGTGGTTAAATAATAAACCGCTTGGGACTTTAATGAAAAAGTCCCAAGGGCGCAGCGGTAAGTGAGGTTTATAAAAGAGAGGTGTACGAGGGTAGAGACCCGGGTTCGAGTCTTGCTCACCCGGGTCACCCCTTGTCTCCTTTCTTTTTTTTTCGAAAAACTTTGTGAACCAAAGTTGTTAAGCTCCTTGAGCTTAACACTTTTTAAAACTACGACTTTTTGTAAAAGCTTATAAATAAGCTGAAAACGGGCTTTTAAAGTGACAGAAGCTAAAAGTTAGCTTAAAGGCAAAAAATGGCTAAGTCTTGGAACTTTTTGAACTAATAAGCTAACACTTGGACTAATAAGCAAAAAAAATTATCTATCTAATCTAAATAAGCACTAAAGAGCTAAATTGTGACAACTAAATAAGCTGAAAGAGGGCTTAAATTGACAGAAACTAAACTAGGCTTAAAAAGGCAAAAGGCTTAATCTATTTGGCTGTTAACACAAACTAAGCTAAGAAAATAAGAAAGGGAGAAAAAAAACTTAACACACTAACCTAATAAGCTACTAGGAACACAATTGAGCAAATGGGATAAGCTCAATAAGCCAAAGAGTGGCTTAATACCCACAGCAGTACTAACTAAAGAGTTAGTACTGTTAGTATGGGTATGAGCTTAAAAACCTTAATAAGCACAAGACAAAGGGCAATAAGCTATCTAAGGCAACTACTACACTTAATAAGCAAGAAAGAGACTGAATTCAACATATAATAAGCTCCTAATAAGCTAGAAAGAAAATAAGCAATTCCTACACTATGCTTGAGCAAAAACAGTCAAAGGGCTTCTTAAAGCTTAGAATTAAGCTACTTAAATTACAAGCTACAGGCTGCAACTAAAGGGGCTTAAACAAGGGCTTATTGGCTTTTTAGAAAAGCCAAAATCTAGGGCTAAGGTTGACTAATAAGCTAGATAAGAGGGCTTGAAGTTGGGCCCCTAGCACCAGGGGAAATGAGCCAATGACAAGGGCTTATATTGACAGCTTTCAATAAGCTGTCAAATAAGCTCAAATAAACAAGCTAAGTTAAAACAGCTTAAGAACACTAAGAAATGAACTTGTGCACAAATTTTAAACTTCCAAAAACCATTTAAGGTTGCTGATTTTAGCCCTTGAAAAAGGGCATTTTGCTTTTATAAAAATGACACTTAAGTCTTTGGCCGTTTTGACTCAAAAAGTCAAGTGACTTAAAATTCTTTTGGGAGCTTGTTCTTACACTCAAATGACACTCTTTTTAAACCCCAACTCAAGTATCCAAGTGCTTATCCAAATAAGCACTTTGGGTTTTCTTAAAATCCAACAGTTGTAAGGACACTTGTGAAAACTTGAAAAACGTTTTTCAAACTTAAAAACCTTTTAAAAACAGATTTAAACAAGCTTAATACTTAAGCTAAAATCAACCAAGTGACACCAACCCATGCCAAAACCTGTTTTGACCCGTTTTCATGCTTAACCCAAACACCCCTTAATATTTTAAAAATGATTTTTTAAACCACCTTAGGATGTCATAGGCTGAAACAGATTTAGCATAGGGCAAATAAAGATCAAATAAGCAAATTCAAACAGAAATTAAGCACTTGATGAGCAGATAAGCAAATAAGCAGTATGATGCACTAAATGAGAAAGGAAAATCAAAAAATGAACAAAGATGGTGTACCTTAGTCCTTTGCTAAACCAAGGACAGAAATGCTCATATAACTTTATTCAACTAGCTCCAGCTTATGGAAATAAGCTGGTACAAACCCATAAACCCATCAATGTCTGGCTTATCATCCTTAAGAGCTTAAATCAACACAGCTTAACCAATTCTTTTGTAACTGAACAACCAGGCTCCAATAAGCTCAGGTAAGCTCATTTAGGCTTAAAAAGCTTTTAAGTAGACAATGTAGCTTTTAAACAGCTTATTAGCTTATTAAGACTTATTACGACTATGACATTAAAATAGCAACAAGTGAACCAATGACAGATTTTCAAAAGATATTAACTTTTATTAGAAACGTGAAACTGATACAATGCTTGTAAATAAGCTGAAATTGAATAAGCTTAAAAACGGGACATAAGTCGAAAGTAAATTATAACTTAAAAATACATAAAACATAAAAATTACACTGGATACCCCAAAGGGCTTACAAGAGTCCCTATTTATACTAAAACTAGAACTTGAACTTCTTTTTCTTGTGCTTCTTTTGTGAGAGGCTTCACAGTCATCATCTCAGTCGTTGAATTTGGTTTGTGTTTCTTTAGAAGCCATCCGAGCCTTCGATATGTCTAGGATTTGGTGAGGATTGCCAGCTTGGCTATTTGTTTTGAGTGGGGTGATAGTGGAGGTGAAGGTGAAGTTTTACCCATTGGTTAAACGAGTTGCAGGGTAAAAGGGAAGATGTGGTTGAGTGTTTTGGGGGAAGGGAAAGGGTATCCCGTGAGTTGTAGTGGAAGTTTGAGTCTTGGCGGGAAAATGGGTTAGGGTTAGGGTTCCTCAGTTTAATTTTGGGGAAGAGGGTAAAGTTTGGGTGGATGGCAAGTTTGCCCCCTGAACTCTTATATGTTTATTTCAAATTTCGTCCTTGATGGTAATACAAGGTTGAGGGTTTGGCAGAAATGCCCCCTCAACCTTATATCTCTAATTGCAAACTTAGTCCCTTTGTAATACAAGTATGAGGGGTTGGCAGGAATGCCCCCTCTTCTTGTATTTTAACTAAATTGCAAATTCAGCCCTTGTCTTTGTTTCCTTTGTAATATAACTTTGGGAATTGGCAATTACAGTCCCTCAAGTTATATTTTCTGCTTCGGCTTCTCGGAGTTGACTTTGACTCTTGTCGGGGTTGACTTTGACTATTCTGTTGACTTTTTGGCTTGATTGACTTTTTGGCTTCGATTTGGCTTCGTCTTTTCACACATTTCCATTCCGTGCTTAGTTTTGTCGTTTTTGGCTTTGTTTTTCGTCCTTTTCTGAATATCCGTTTCCTGCACAATACAAATGCAAAACAAACATATATTTGGCAGTTTTTGTCTGTTTTTGGTCATTTAAGTCCGTTTTTAATGGCTAAAGGTATGTGTAATTAAGCACATACCAAAATCCCCCATACTAAGGTATTGCCGTGTCCTCACGCAATGTTATGAAGTAAACATTTACGAAAACTAAGAATCTCAATCCCCCTCGACTAATAACCTCGAAAAGTAGCTAAGTGTTCGTCAAGGGGAACTAAAGAATCAATAGCTTCGACAAGTCCCGTTTTCACCATTTTTTATCTATACACTAACTATCCCTAATATTTTTGGATTTTCCTTTTTCTTTTCTCGACTACCTGTTTGACTTCCTTTATTATATCAACATTGGGATCATAGAATAAGAAGCGCTGTTTTTCATGTTTTGGTAGTATAGAAGGTGGCTTAGATCTTTTTAATCATGATATTAGACTTACCACGTTGAACTTGGGATTAGTATGGTACTAGGGTAGCTTGACATCTATCCCTAGTGTAGGAATTAACCAGATTACCGCCTTTGTCACATTAAATAATTTAAAAGTATGGGAACTCTTTCAGAGTGGGTTAATAATCGGTTTAGATTATAGATTGGTCGTAGTTGGAATTTAACCCCTATAAGATTGGATGTCATGCTCGTGTGATTGTAGGGGAATGTGGGATTAGTATAGGACAAACCTCAAATGAAAATTAGGGTTTGTTGACATTAGAACCACTAATAGAACTTATAATTAAACATTGCACATGAAAATGTAATCGTATCATTGGTAGTGAAATGGTTAGGTTAGCACGCCTTTCTCCCTGAATTCTTTTATCTATTTACTAAACTTTATTGCATTTACTTTTCGTAGTTCTTAAAATCAAACCTAAAACCATTTTCAAATCATGACAACAATCAAATTAAACTATTTAACCTTATATCTTGGGACGACCTCTGATTTACCAAACTACTGCACTACACACGACCGGGTTCTTTGCCCGTTAGTGTGTATATCAGTAAATGAGTTTTATAAATTTAAAACTTGGTAAAATATTATTTAAAGCAATTTACGCATCAAGTCAAACTACTCTTCCAAATTCCTTTTGGGATTATGCCCTTGAGTCTGTTGCACACATTCTCAACATGGTTCCAACTAAGAAGGTTGAAAAGACACCATATGAAGTATGGCATGGGCAAGCCCCTAAGTTGTCTTACTTAAAAGTCTGGGGTTGTGAGGAACTTTTTAAGCTTGATATACCTACCAAACCTGACAAATTAGAACCCAGATCTATTAAGTGTATCTTTGTAGGATACCCAAAGGAAACGATGGGATATTCTTTCTGCTACCCACCTGAGAACAAAGTCTTTGTTGCTCGGAATGCTGAATTCCTTGAGAATAGTCTTATAGCTCAAGAAGCAAGTGGGAGTCTAGAAGATCTTGAAATCATTCAAGAAGAAGATACGCATCCTTCTTTAGACACTAGCTTAAATCATGAAGAGGATGATCAAGAAATTGATGAACCTCAAAGTGATATCAATCCCATTCGTAGGTCCACAAGGACACGCCGTCCCACAGATCGATTGTGTTTATACGTCGATGCTGAGGAACATGAGTTAGGGGATCTTGGTGAACCCGCTAACTATAAAGCTGCATTGTTGGATCCTGAATCTGACAAATGGCTTAATGCTATGAATGTGGAGATGCAATCCATGAGAGACAACGAAGTCTGGGAGTTAGTTGATCTTCCTCCTAACGGCAAAACCGTTGGTCATAAATGGCTCTTCAAAAAGAAGACCGACATGGATGGAGCAGTACACACCTATAAAGCTCGTCTGGTAGCGAAGGGCTTCACTCAAACCCCAGGGATTGATTATGAAGAGACCTTCTCTCCTGTTGCAGACATTAGAGCTATTAGGATTCTTATAGCCATAGCTGCATTTTATGACTATGAGATTTGGCAAATGGATGTCAAAACTGCCTTCCTCAATGGATATCTCAATGAAGAGGTATACATGGAGCAACCAGAGGGTTTTGTTAATCAGAAATTTCCAAACCGAGTATGCAAGCTCAAGCGTTCCATTTATGGACTTAAGCAAGCATCTAGGCAATGGAATAAATGATTTGATGATGAAATTAAGAAATTTGGATTCAGTCAAAATCATGATGAGCCATGTGTATATGTAAAAGCTAGTGGGAGTTATGTCACTTTCCTAATCTTATATGTCGATGACATATTGATCATGGGAAACAATATTCCAATGTTACAAGATGTAAAATCCTATCTTGGAAGATGTTTTGCTATGAAAGATCTAGGAGAAGCTGCATATATTCTTGGAATTAAGATCTACCGAGATAGATCAAAGCGATTAATTGGTTTATGTCAAAGTGCTTACATTGAGAAAATCTTGAAAAGATATTATATGGAAAATTCCAAACGTGGAACGATCCCAATGCAAGAAAAGCTAAAATTTAGTAAATCACAAGGTGCGTCAACACCTGCTGAAAAACAGCGCATGCAAAATATCCTATATGCCTCGGCTGTTGGATCAATTATGTATGTTGTAAGATGTACTCGTCCTGATGTTGCATTCGCTCAGAACATGACAAGTCGATTTCAACATAATCCAGGTGAACTTCACTGGACTACTGTTAAGAACATTTCGAAGTATCTTCGCAATACTGAAGATATGTTTCTTGTTTACGGAGGTGATACGAAACGAGAGCTCAGGGTTTCTTGCTACACTGATACTGGATATCTGACGGATGCTGACGACATGAAGTCTTAGACTGGATATGTATTCGTTTTAAATGGAGGTGTTGTTGACTGGAAAAGCACAAAGCAAAGTATTTTTGCAACCTCATCTATAGATGCTGAATATATTGCTGCTTTTGATGCATCGAAAGAGGCTGTATGGATTCGTAAATTCATTTCTGGGCTTGGTGTTGTTCCCACAATTGAAGAACCCATAAATATGTATTGTGATAATACTAGAGCCATAGCAATAGCGAAAGATCATGGAATTACTAAAGGTGCAAGACACTTTTGCGCAAAAGTTAACTATCTTTGAGAAACCATAGAAATGGGTGATGTGAGGATAAAAAAAGTTGACACAGATGACAACTTAGCTGAACCCTTTACAAAGGCTTTAGCATTTCCTAAACATTCTGAATTGACTGAGAAAATAGGAATGATACCACCTAGTAGTCTCATGTAAATCTGTGTTTATTAGTATTTAGATAATTTGGAATTGTAAAATAGTTTTTACTTTGAGGTCTTTTTTTATCAACTTTGACTGTAAATATTTGTGTTTGTGTTATATAATACTTAATGAAAATCATACCAATGAAAAATACATTCAAAACTCTATCAATTCATATATTTTGCATCAAGTATCATATAACATAAAAAGAAATAATTAAGGTCAAAGATGAAGAAAAAAGACTTGAAAAAGTCAAACTGGACACTTAATGTGGGACGGAGGTAGTATTTGTTTTTCAATCACATAATAACTGTTATTCTATATTTTGCATGTTTAATCCTTGAATGATTTATCATTCTAAATATATCCATTGTCAGTTAACAATATGGGAATATTGTTATGTAAGGTAAATGTGAGTGTTGGTTATATTCTTTGAATATATGGATTGTTCTCTCCAAACTCATGTGTATTCACAAGGGATGCATATTGGATACCCCACCTTCAAATATTTACTTTTGGATCCTCGTCGTGAGTAAATGTCAAAAATGGTTTAAAAGTCGTCCTTAGACTTGAGATGCAAGCAAGTTCTGCATGTGTGGATATCATTTTTTGAGTCTAAGTCAAACGCTATCCTGAATAAGGTAGTCATAAAGGCTATTCTTGGAACATGTGTGTGAAGCTAGCATCCACAACAATTGTAGTTCAAAAAGAATTTGTCCTCACTTGTATGTGCAGTAGATACCAATGGGCCTCTCCAGAATTAATCAGATAATTGCATGGTCGTGCCCTAAGGGTTAATAAAAGATGATTCGTGATTACATTTGGTAAAACTGAATTATTTCTATAACGAGAAACATATGTTAAAACTATATGGAATGAGTTGGATCCATTATCAATGCTTTAACGGTATCTAGTACAAAATGGTATGATAATTAAAGCGAAGAAATGAATACTAACATTAATAAGCTGAGATTGTTCTTGAAACTTTTATCTCAAGTATTTCTAATCTAAAGGTAATTGTGTGTGTTTGCTAGACGTTGCCAATTATCAGTATATCTGCAAGCCTGCTACTCCGCCTCCCAAGTGGGAGCTATTGGAATTTAGTAGTCGGTTCCGCAAGTTATGCATTAGAAATACGTGAGCCTATTCGGGGCACACGCTTTAAACACATAGAGTATGTTTTAATTCACGATAATATTTAAATAATCGTTATTTACCATTAATTGTTTAATAAGTATAACGAATATTTAAAATATAAACCTGAGGGACTAAAACGAACAAAACCTGAACAACATGGGGGCCATTGTTTGGCCGAACCCCCTAGGGTTCTAGAAAGGGGTGTTTGTTTGGTTTTGAAGCAAGGGGGGGGGAAGGAAACTTTGTTTCCTTGTCTTACAACAATTAGGGTAGGGTTATGTGCCTATATAAACACATACCCCTCACCTCAATCTTCATTCATTGATTCACAAATCAAATCCCTAAACCCTAAATTGTTTTGGTGCTCTCCTCTCTCTCAAAACCCTAACCGAATCCCATAAACCCTAAAAAGTGATTTTCAGTTTTTCTCTTTCACCGAAATCGGTAATCCCCTCCAAAGGGTTTTTGGTTTCTTGTTTCTTTTGTTTGGTGATCCAAGATTCTCACATGGTGCTCGTTGGTGGTTTCCTAGTTCGATTAAAGCAATAAACCCTAATTAGGTTTTCTTGTTATTCGGTTCTAGGATTTTTGGTCCAGTTTAAAACCCTAACCGAATTAGGGTTTATTCGGTTTAATTGATTTTCGGTTCAAGCTCAACTGGTGCGTTTGGATTCGGGTATAACACAAGGTGTTTGGTTCGTAAAGGTAGATTAGCAATCAACTGGTACTCGGCTGACGTGTTTGTGTGAGCAACCGTAAAGGCAGTAATTTAACTGCTTAACTTGTTTCAAGATAAAGATCAAGAGGTAAGTAATTATTTACTTTTAATGTTATAATTATTTACTTTATTAAGTGTTAATCTTTGTGCTAAAACTAGACCCAATCCGCTGGTATTGATTCGTCAATAATATATATATAATATATAAGCAAACAGTCAACCAAATACCTTTAGCCAAGTATTAGTCAAACGTTCACAAAAATAATATATATACGTAGCCGGAAGTTTGATTTCCCGGGTCGTTATGTCCCAACGAGGCTTGAATGGAAAATCGAATGACGGATTAATGATTGGTGTTTGAATATGATAAGGTTGTGATGGGTTTTCTATTTCTACCAATGAAATATAAAAAAATGATTAGATAAAACCTAAAAACGAAAGCTACATAACTTAAAACCAAAAACGGGCATGAAAAACGAGGGCTAAAAACCTAAATTTTGCAAATTAAACCCTAGAACAAATTTAAAAGCTAAATAGATTCTAAATGACATATAACGAAGTTTAAAAAAAACTAGACTAAAAACGGAGCAGGTCGTTTGACCAAAAAAAAACGAGTTCAAGACAAGAACGGGAACGAATCCCGTTCTTTAGAAAATCAGTTTTTAAAAAAAATGAACCTACGAAACTTTTAACATTTTTCCTACAAAATATATGAAAAAAGAAAATTTAAAAAAAAAGATTTATATTTTTTCTTGATTTAATATTTTTATTTTTTATGTTTTTAAAGATTTAAATGATTAAAAACTAAAAAAATAATCATAGAGCTAATAATAGTAACCTAAAGTTTTATAAAATTACACTAAGTGGAGAATTAATGTGCTAGAAATTTAACAAAATTAAATAGCCTCAAATTTTATCTAATGGGCCAAAGCTTAATTAAACTAATTATTAAAAAATAAACACCTAAACTAATATTTAAACTAAAACTAACAAGGACTAACAATGGACTAACGCAGGGATATTTGTGACAAAAGACCAAAAATTATTTTTTTCCTACCCTGAACCCCAATCCCGATTTTAGTCCAAGTCCCCTAAAAGTGCTGATTTTAAAAAGTCGTTTTTAGCCAAAACGCAAAACACGAAAGTTGTTCATGACAAGTTTTTAAGCAACTTTAACAAATGCAACTTATAAGAATAAGCACTCAATAAGCCAAAAAAGGGCTTAATAGCTGCTGATTGCAGAAAGTGGGCCTCTATTTTGGTTTTTGGTATTTTGGACACTACAAACTCAAAATAAGCTCAAATTCAAAAAGGAGAGATGTTTTGGAAAGCTTATATGTTGCTTAATCTGATTCCAAAAAGCTTTTTCAACCAAACGAAACTTAACTTAAATCAATTTGCATCAAAAAGTAGTAAACTCTAAAATTTTCCTAAATAAGCCAAATTCAAAATAAGCTAAAATCATCAATAAGCCAAACTGAAAAGTGGGCTTTTGGAAATAAGCTCACTAATGAGTCCTTATTAAGCCCACCTATTCACTTTTTTAAATAAGCCACAAAAATAAGCACAATAAGCACAAATGACTACACTACTATTTTCTGGATTTTAATTAAAATAAGCACTTTTAGACCTAAAATAAGCTACTGAAATAAGCTCAAAACTTTAAACAAACCTCAAACAGATTTAGTTCACCCTCCAATGAGCTTATGCTCAAAAAATCATAACCTAAAACCTAATCTAACTATCCTAAAAGTGAGATCAAAAATTGGTGAACTACCGGTACTAACCTGGAGTTAGTACCGCTAGCTTTAAAAGTTAGTACCGCTAGTTCTAAGTTAGTACCGCTAGTTCTAAAAACCTCTTAAAGTTTTCAAAAGTCATTTTATTTCAAGCTGATTGGATTCTAATTTGTTAAAAACAGATTATCAAATGACAAAATAAGGTACTTATGAACAGATTTCAATCAGTGATAAGCACTTAAATAAGCTAAATTAATCTAACAGTATTAACTACACATGCTACCAGTACTAACTAGGAAAGTTGTACAAATCATTTTTAAACTAACAACCAAGTAAGATAAGCACTAAACATTCTGATAAAACACAAATAAGTAAACATAAGTAACAAACAAGCACTATAAGCAGTTCTATAGCAAATAAGAAAAGTAAGAAAAAGAGAAACTTACAACACCCTTGCTCAAAACAGGGTCAAACAAAGAATCTACAAGCTCTAGCTTGTATAAAACAAGCTAGTAGTGTCCATAAGCCCATCCAGAACTGGCTTATCATCCATAAAATAAGCTGTGGTGTATTTGAGAGTGATTTTTGTTATTTTCTCTTAACTACTTATCTTTTTTTTTCTTTTACTAAACAAAAACAGCTTATAAACAAGCTCCTTTGAAAGCTTTTCAAATGCAATTAGGCACTAGTTAGCAAGTGAGAACTTGGAATTTAAAAATTGGATTTTAACATAAAATCTCAACACTTTATTAAACTTGGAAATTAGTACAAAGCTGAAAAAAGTACAAATAGCTATAAATGACTGAAAATTAAGCTAAGATTTTCTAAGATATTAAAAACTAAAAACTAACTCCCTAACTTGGGTTACAATGACCCTATTTATACTAAAATGAATTAAGGTCTTGGTTTCTTGGACTCTCTTCTCTTCTTTCTTCTGTGTTTCTTTGTAGAGACAAAAACCAAGTGTGTTTGTTATGTGAGGTGATTCTAAAACAAATCCCAGCCTTCAATTTCTTTTGTGCTTCTTTGGAGTCAAAAGAATGATTAGGGTATGTTTGGTTTGTGTACAAGAAGGGCCCTCCACATCCATACTTTTTTCATTCTATATTTCCCTTTTTTTATTTTATAAATGCAGTTGTCCCAACTTGGCATTTTCAGCCCACGGTGGTTTATATGATAATTATTAACTTAGGGGTTGGCATTTTTGTACCCTTCAAGTTTATCATTTTTCCTTGCTTTTTCTTCTGCGAGAAGACTTTACTTTGATTTGGCTTCGTCTTCACACACTTTTCCATCCCGTGTCCTGTTTTGTTGCTTTTTGATTGGTTTTTCGTCTTTTTGTGAGATATCCGTTCCTGCACAACATAATTAGCAAAACAAGCATATATTTGGCATTTTGAGTCCGTTTTTGGTTATTTAAGCTCGTTTTTAGAGGTAAAAGATATGTGTAATTAAGCACATATCAAAACTCAAGTAAGGCAGAATGATGACTTGATATTTGAATACTGGAGTTTTGGATGATGTTGACGATGCCTTGCATGTGGAAGCTAAAGTGATGGGAAAGATGACAAAGTACTATGACTGATGTTTTACTACTGGTGAAGCAGTTACTATGAGGGTGACGTTAGTGTTATTCCTACAACAAATGAGGAAATCACTTTGGCTCAGATACTTATACAGATTAAAGCAGCTAAGCCTAAAGTTGTTACTACTACTGCCACAACAGTAACAACTATATGACCCAAGGATAAAGGGGTGGTTGTTCAGGAGCCAAGTGAGAATAGGTTCCATTAGGAGATTAAAACCCTTCAAGTCTAAAGATAAAGGAAAATGTATTATGATTGAGCCTGAAGTTCCTTTGAAGAGAAAATATCAAATTGCTCTTGATGAACAAATTGCAAGAGATATTCAAGCTAAACTAGATGCTGAATTATTAGAAGAGCAAAGCTGGGGGGGGACAAGGAAACACCCCCCCCCCCCCCCCCCCCCTAGAGAAGAAGCCAACATAGATTGATTGAGTCATGGGAAAATACACAAGCTATGATGGAGGCTGATAGACTGATGGCTGAGAGACTCCAATCAAAAGAAAGAGAGGAATTGACAGATGAGGAAAAAGCAAAACTGTTTATGGAACTGATGGAGAAAAGAAGAAAGCATTTTACTGCACTTTTTAGAGACACAAGAAAAGAGAACCAGAAACTCCTACAAGGTACAAAAGAGAACTCAACCTGTCAATATATCTTAAGCACATGGTAGATATACATACAAACAATAATAAGAGGAAAGAGTTTTTGATGAAATTCAAAATGTGTTTGACAAGTAATAAAGAGAGTAATACCTTTGTAGCATATGGGTTCTGATGTACAGGGAAAACAAGGAATGTAATGAAGAGGTAGTGATGTGAAAACAGCTAAGGTAGCAGATGAAGATGCTTGGAAGAAAAAGAGCAGGGAAAGAACAGCAGAAAGAATCCTTAAAGAAACAAAAAGTAGAGGAAGAAAAAGAGTCAGAGGAAGTTGAAGAAGATGATGAAGTTGAGCTAAAGAATTCTTTTGGTATTAGAGGATGAAGGAGATAGCAATTGTGCTTATACCTTTGCTACCAAATTGCCAATGATTATTGATTATAAGCTTCATAAAGAGGGGATGTTAGTACACTATGAGTTGATAAGAGCAGATGGAAGTTCCAAGAGATACTCTTCAATGATAAGGATGCTACAAGGAATAGATAGAGAAGACTTGGAAGCTCTTTGGTGGATTGTGAAAAGCAAAAGTATTGGTGATACAAGGCCTGAAGATGAATTTAAAAGAGTGTTGTATGGAGATTTGAGAGTTATGTTTAAACCAGACATAAAAAAGTGATGTACTGGGAATGTATGTAAAGGATACATGGTGGATACTTGGAAGTTGATTGATTTCATCTGAGGTCATCACTTTGTATGATTTGATATTCTTCAATTTATTTGTTGGTTGAAAATTAAGATACCCTCTCTAACCAATTACCATCACCAATTATGTAAACAAGAAACTTCAAACTGATCATCAAAAATGAAATGTTTATCAATTGTGAAGTTATGATAAAACAAAAAAAAAAAAAAAAAAAAAAAAAAAAAGTAGCGAAAAGGAAAATGAAAGGTTTGAATGCATCTTCCTGAAGTGTGATGAAGACTTTTAAAGAAGAAACTTGAAGATTCTTTTTTTTTTTTTTTTAAGATGATGAACATCAAGTTTTAGGGGAGGGATGTTGGGTTTAATAGATCTTCATGGATTCTTGAAGTTACGGCTGCTCATGGTACATAATGGCAAAATATGCCTAGTGGTTTTGGTACTGGTAGTATAATGTTACCACTGCTAGTTACTACTGTTAGTATAATTTAGTATTGATAGCATAAAGTTACTGCTGTTAGTTGAAGTTAAGACTGCTCAGTGTTGAAGACTAAAATATAAGCTAAGTAGTTAGTGCTGTTAGTAGTAAAAGTTAAGACTGCTAGTACAGGTTACTACTGTTAGTGTATATTAGTACTGCTAGTACTAATATTACTACTGCTTATGTTTATTAGTGCTGCTGGTGGAAAGATTACGACTGTTTGAAGACTTTCTACTGTCAAGAGGATAAAGACGAGTTAAAGAGATAAAGATTGTTTGGAGAACAAGAATACGTGTGAAGATAAGTGTTGAGATATTTATGTACAAGATATACATGTATTTATTTAGAAGATTAATTTATGTTTAGAAAAGAATTGTGATTATCTTTGGACTTTTTGTAAGCCCGACTAGGATCTTGTCTAAAAAAAGGAAGGCTCTTAGGGCAGTTAGTTGACATATCTCTAAATATCTCCAATAACACATCTATCACATCTATCTTTATAAACACACATAATAGATCCATAGGATTAAGAGTCTTGTAAGCTTCAAGGTTGTAACCCTAGTACTAAGATAGAGTACTCGTATTATTATTATTAATAATATTTAATGCGTTTTTGTATCTACATCTTGTGTTCATGCATTTCTTTTACAACATATATGTTCAATTGATAATACTTCTAGAGTATTAAAGAGTAGATTCAGCATACTCTTTAATATACACACAAAGTTTCTATTAGTGTTATTTTGGATTTATCCAAGGTAACATACTCTTTACAAGGTAAGGAATCGATCTAGATTTGGGATAAACACTTTACCTTCCTCAATGGTGGGTATCAAATCATCTCCTTGATTTCTCCTAAGCTCAAATGGTTCATTTAGATCATTTAATTCAATGTAATCTTCCAAGAAAGGGTCTAATGATCTATTTAACACCAAAGTCTCTCCCTTAAGTCTAGCTTCTAAATCAAGTTTCATTCTTTCTCTCAAACTTAGCATGTCAACCCTCTTAATTAAACTACTAGCAGGTTTAACACTTGTGAAAACAATCCTTTCTTCCTCGACCCTTAATGTAATCTTTCTTTTGTAAACATAAATCTTAGCACGGGCGGTAGACAAAAATGGTCTTCCATGGATCAAGGGCACTTTGATATCCTCGGGCATATCAAGAATTATAAAGTCTACTAGGAAATTAATTTGTCAATTCATACTAGTACATTTTCAGCTATTCCTTTTGGATATTTCACAGTCATGTCTGCTAATTCCACTATCAACCTAGTGTGAGCTAATTCGCCTAATCCTAAGTTAAGGTAGGTCAATAGAGGCATTACACTAACACTAGTCCTAAAGGTCAAAAGGGGAATTGTCAAACTAAAATTATTTAATATGCAGTTAAGTGAAACTCCCTGTGTCTTTCTTCTTTCGGGGTATGATGTCATTGATATGTGAAGCCCCAAAAGCTTCCACAAAATTTGGTCCATAATTCCCTTCTTATTCTTCACAGTAATGATTATCCAAACGACTTGGAAAAGGAACCGTCATTTATCTTGACTTGTACAATAGTGTACTATGTTGTCCAGTGCATACGGCGTATTGGGATGATCCAATACGGCATATCGAGTGTGAATCAGCTTCAATAGTAGTAGAGATCGACTTGACTTGGTCTCTCGGGTTTGTTTCAGTTGAGCTTGGTAGGCTTCCAAATCCTTTTTCCTGTAGTACCTTGCTCATTTGACCGATTTGAATTTCTAAAGTTTTAATTGATGCTCCTTGGTTCCTAACGGCAGCATCTGTCGCAGCTCATATTTCTTTAATCAAATTAGAATTTTCTTCGTGTCTCTTTGCTGATTCACTTATGAATTTGCTCAGGTTATCTTCCATAGATTGCCTTCGCTCTAGGTACGAAGGATTTGTGTTGTTCCTCTGATAGTACCCAGGAGCTGTTGCTCTATATCCCCCTCCTTGAAAAGGTCCACTGTAACACCCCCAAAAATGTCACAACGCAGCGGAATACCACTTGGGGTGCTACTTCATAATACTCCGGCTAGTTAGTACACAGCGAACGACCTCTAAATTGTGTGTTTGAAAAATAATTCGTTGATTTCCTTGAATTTGATATAACATTTGTCCCATATTGCTTCACACATGAAAAGATTGAAGTGTTAAGACTCCAATGCAACTTCAAGTAAGCCAAGTATTATTCACCTGAGAAAAACTATGGCTTAAAACGGTCAACATATGTTGGAGAGTTCAAAGGTTAGTTTAAATAATGAATGTAAGTTTCAAAATGAATTATTTGTCCACTGTATCATCAAAGTACCTTGTAAAAAATCCCAAAGAATTTATAAAGAATGCACGAACCTTAGCTTTTTAGAGTAGATTAAACCATTTTCCTTTACTGTTTTTAGGAGTAAGCTTATTTAAGCTTATTTTCCTTTTCAAAGTATTTTCGATAGTGTATCAGTTTATAGCTTTTTAGCTTAAAAACCATTGTAGTTTATTCTAGTTGCTTATTCTTATTACTGAGTGCTTATTAGGGTTAGATAAATATCTGTTTTAGCTTATTTGCTTATTTCTTGTTTCATTGTGTTTTGTTAAAGCTGGCAGTACTAACCTTAAACTAACAGTACTAACTCAAAGGTAGCAGTACTAACTCTAAGTTAGTACTGGTAGTTTAAACTGTTAGTACTGTTGAGTTTTTCTTGCTCAATTTATCTTAATTGCTTTTTGAATTTGCTTATTTAGAGTCAGTTTAGCTTGTTTGTTTTGTTTTAAGCCATTTCAGCTTATTTGTGTCTTAGAGTAAAAGTTTAAGTGTTTTTACCATTTCTAGCTTTTATGCTTGTTCCAGCCTATTTTCTTTGCTTATTTGTATGTGCTTTTCCCTATTAGGTTTAGTGCCCAATCATATTTACATCTTTGAAATTCAATCATCAATCCGTAATCCGATTTTCCATTCAAGCCTCGTTGGGACATAACGACCCGGGAACACTCTCTATACTGCTTCCGGATTTATTGATTTCGCGGATCCTGATCCTTGTTGTATATTTATATTTATTGGTATATAATAAGGAGTAAGAAGAAGTGAGTCAGTCCCCTCCAAGAACACCCGGGCAGTACTGTTTTTGTCATCAGTTCAATCCGCTTAAGCTAATCCGTAATCCTTTCAAAAGTAAAGTACATATATTTGTGACCAAAAATAAAGTCAAATAATATATCCCATAGCGAGCTATGTAAAAGAGTATGTGAACCAATTTGTAATCAAACATGTAAATGCATTTGTAAACAGCATGTATCCCCCTCGCGGGTTTATAAACATTCAAAAGATTGAAAAGCGAGGTTATGAAACTCACATTGATGATGAAGAA
>BQNB010137722.1:3735-17805 GCA_026074375.1 Tanacetum coccineum
CGTTAACTTAAAACCCAAGTAAACCACGACCAAACTTGAACCACAAGAAAAAACCGCAACAACAACCTTCGCTTTAATCGACTTTTAATAAACCTAAAAGACGATACCCCGAAGTTGATTTTTAAATATTAAAAATCTTTATTAATCGAATCCTTTGTAGTAACTTCCACGTGAGAATATATATAACAATCCGTATTTTTGATCAATGAACGACGTTATTAAATTTACTAATTATTTTTTTTTCTTTCTCGTACGCGTTTTCTTATATTTTTAATAGTTAAGTTAAATCGCGTAACCTATAAATCAACAATTAGCGTAAACGGACACCCAACAAATTAAAGTTTACGTCAAGTAATCATTATATTATTTTTACAAAAGTAATAATCAACTTTTTTATATTTTATTTTTATTGGTTGCGTAAAACGTTTACGTTTCGCGATAAAATTTTATTTAGGTATACCCGAAACCACCATAATTAATCTACGCTTCAACAAATGCTTATTTTTATACCCACTACCCAAAGTTTTATTAAAAATTTACCCAAGTTATCATTGTTGGTCAAATGGTACATGAAATAATCTAGCTAGGACATGAATACTTTAAGCATTTATCTTATATGAAAAACTACATCATGTAACTTGTAAATAATGCATGATATTTATGTAAAATATCAAAAACACTTCTAGTACCCCCCCCTAAATTTCATGCATATGAGGTCTAAGGAGACAAGAAGCACACAAATTCAACACTAGAAGACTTGTACTACAACAACTAACCAAGACTTGGACTAGAAATTGTCATCTTGACCAAAGACCCTTGTTTTGCTCCCCTTTGTCCCTTGACCAGCCCTCACCCCCTCCTTGGACTCTCTTGATGATCTTTGACCACCCTAAGATGTATATATTACATGCCTTTCAAGTCATAACACACACACTCTTAAAACACTTATCAAAAACCAAACTCTTTCTCCTTTTGGTCTCTACATACACACGGCTCAAAAACCTCAATACAAACCATCTATACAAAATTTTATTACAACATTTACATACATTCCTACTATATATCTAAGATGTTCTTAGGTGTTTAGGTTGGTTTAAGCTTTACAAGACAAGAAAGTTCAAGATATAAGTTCTTAAGAAAGTTAGGGTTTTCATCTCATATTTCAAGCCAAGGGTTTAAATCACAAGGGTGTGATTTATTTCTCATTCACCACTCATCATTACTACGTTATCTAAAATCCTTTATGTCTTTACATTTATCATTTTATATGTTTATGTGTTCTATTTAGCAATATCACCATTTAGGGTTTTAAACATGTTAAAGGGATTCTTACTTGTGATTATGATTTTTAACACTTTTTCATATGAACTTGTGATCTTGGAATATATAATATATATGACATAAGTATATTATGAGTTATAAAGGAATTGTGGTAATTATTTAGTTGAAAAGTATAAAAAGTAAGTTATAAAAACAAAGTTATACGAGTGTACCTATGGGACTGTTTTGGGTCGACTTTTGAAACAGCCATATTATGTATTAGAAAGATAGTACACCTCATGAAGTTTCCAAATATGTAGAGAACTTGAAAAACCGCCTTATAATGAAAAAGATACGATAAAAATACGATTTACGTTAATACCGGGTGTTATAAAACTATTTTTATAAAAATTACTATTCATGACAGAAACTTTTATATTTTTAAACTTCATAAATCAATAAAACTTTCAATTACGAGAACATGCTCGAAAGAATCGCTAAAAACGGAACTATAACGAATAAAATACGACGTTTACGGGTTTTACGATAACGAGAACGATAAAAATAAATTAGGGTCTGGTGTGAACAGTAAAAGTTACTGTTCACCAGAAGGTCAAAAGTTCAAAAATGTAAATTTATGATAACTCGTCTTAATACGAAAGCGTGGGCATAAGAAACGTTAAAATCGGGCTTAAAACGCGAAAGTTATGCTAGTTTTACTAAAACAGTAATTATAAACGTTTTAACTTATTAAACACAATTTTACCAAAACAATTAGATGGTGATTGAGCTATATAGACCTATATGTGGTATTAGTTTATCAAAGTACTATATTACTAGGGAGTTTCATAATGAGGCCTCTTCGGGGTGGCGTATCGACGAGTTGTTGGATTTACGATTTAAAGTGTCCTAGCTCCTCATACGTTCACTACATGACCTCTTAATTATGATAGCCCGAACGATAGTATGATGAGCTATACGACCTATAAATAATCAAAGTGTTTAGTACTTATACGACCTATATTGGATTAGGTTGCCTTCGGATTCCTTCGTGACGCATTTTTTCTATTGTGAATACTTGTTGATTACCATTCACTCAAGGTGAGTTCGTAGCCCCTTTTTCTACTACTTGCTTTATTAAATACGGGGGAGATTACATGCTTGATTTCTTTGGACACAAGTGTTTTCAAAACTGTATGCTATTTCCTGATTACATTATTGCCTAAGTTACCGTATTGCCATTTAAGTCCCCTTTTATCATGAACCGTTAATTACCTGCTGGGTATACGCTAGTGTTATGGATAGATCTATCGGGACTGACCATCCCCGTCTAGGCTGTGGTTTCTAGTTGACCATTGACGCATTTAACATTCGAAGAAAATTCGTAGGATGTTTGGCAGCATCTGTATTGTGAAATTCGTAGGATGTTTAACAACGTCTGTATTGTGAAATTCGTAGGATGTTTAACAACATCTGTATCCGTATTGGGGCACAAACCTCGAGTACTGGTTTGATTACATTTAATTACGTTAAGGTTCGGTGTCATGAGCTTAGGGCAATAATACCTATTTTGGACTATGGAATACGTACATAGTCTACTATTACTTAAATCTTGTGGTCCACGCTATTTCCTGATAAACCTATGAATTCACTCAACAATTTTGTTGACGTTTTAGCATGTTTTAATCTCAGGTGCTGAGGTATAAGCTTGGATGGGAGCCGTGACGGATATCTATTAGAGGGATTCTGATTTCTTAAATTCAATGAAACTTTTGTCTTATAAAATCTTAATGTCTTTTTAACAAAACTATGGGACCTAACGTGAAAACTCTGATCTTTTGTAATGACATCGAATGAAACTTATTTTTAACGTCCATTTAAGGTCGTTTTCTATATCTTGATTTTTGTACTTTGATGTAGCACCCCATTGTTACCATTCCGTTGCGACCTGATTTTGGGGGTGTTACAAGCCTAAAATGAATGGCTCCTGTACGCATCAGTTCAGGACCCGAGCCTAAAATGAATGGCTCATGTACGCATCAGTTCAGTCTTTTCATTTTTAAAATACAGGAATCCTCATCGCTATCTTATGATCCACGATGGGCGCAGCGTATTTCCCTGATCCTTACTTACTTTTCCGATTGTCATTATTGCATTATATATAATCTTAGATATATAATACTTGGTTTAAATTCGATCTCTTACGTCTATCTTTTGACATATCAATATCTATTTCTATCGATCAATTATATAAATATCGACTATCCTGATTAATTTATGATATCAATGCTTAGACTTTATCCCTTTAGGAATTCTCGCTTAATTCTGTTGTACATTCCACTTTAAATTTTTTGTACATTCGCTTTAATTTTTCTGTAGTACAGAATAAATTCAAGCAACTATCAAAAAAACCATATTATGAAAACGTCAATTCTACTTTAACTCTCTATAAGTTTTTATACAAATCACTCCCAACAATTATTAGGAAATTATAACACAATTTATGACGGAAAAGATCAACGCAATCGTTAGGCCCTCAAATATACATAGATCTGATCATCTATGTATAAATCAGGAGAAGGAACCATCCCATGCTAAAGAGTATCACACATTTAAAAACATTCTTTGTCAAGAAACAATTTTACTATATTCATACAAGTTTTGTGTGAGTATTCATAAAACAGCGTTTACTTCTGGAAAATCGATATCAGTATCCGTAGCAACTAAGCACCTTCACTCCACCTTACTATATAGAAGTCACCTCAAAAACAAAAGTTAATACAACAGACAACGTAAAAGCTAAGGGAACAAATAATCCCCAACTAGGAAACCGAGCCTTGGTCTCAACAATAAATATTAAACCAACATCACAAATCTGTGAAACACCTAAGTTAAATCAATTTAGAAGGGAAATGTCAAACCGATTACCAAAGAACTAAATAATCGAAAGGCAAATAATAAACAAGAAAACAAAAGATTTATTGCCCACAACTTCCATTTATTACTAGAAATAAGATTACATAAGAACATAAAGGAAATACAAATTTATTACAGACCCACCCCTAATATCTAATCCTTCCAAAAGAGATCTCCTGCCGGATTAGCAAGAAAAATAGGGACACGAGAATCGCTAGAATAAAGGCCAAATACTGAAATTCTTTTTCAATGGTAAGTAAGGCAAGATAAATGCCTGGGTGCTAACTGCGGTGATCGCCATCCGCCCAAAGCTGATGATGTGAACATTTTTGAGGATTGATAAGAAAAAGGTAAGTGACAATTAATATTATATACGAAGAAATGGAAGAGAAAATTTTGTATAAAAAGGGGGAAAGTAACCGTTGGGGGTTACTGTTCACCGACCGTTGGGGCACTGTTAAAAATAATAATAATAATAATAATAATAATAATAATTATTATTATTATTTTACACTCAATCATCAACATATTCCGGAAGAAGATATCCGCAACTTTTATCTAAAACTCGTACTTTCGTCAAGTGTCGCAACTCGAGCCTTGAGGACAAGGCTCATTTAATGGGGAAGGACTATAACAATCCGTATTTTTGATCAATGTACGACACTATTAAATTCACTATTTATTTTTTTTCTCGTACGCGTTCGATTTTAATTTTAATAGTTAAGTTAAATTGCGTAAACTAAAAATCAACAATCAACGTAAACGGGCACCAAACAAATTAAAGTTTATGTCAAGCCATCATTATATTATTTTTTCAAAAGTAATAATAAATTTTTATATTTTATTTTATTGGTTGCGTAAAGTGATTACGTTTCGCAATAAATAACTTTAGTCATATTCCGGAACCACCAAACTTTTCTACAACACTTCAACAAATACTCATTTTTATACCCAATACTCAAGATTATAAAAACTTACCCATGTTAACATTACTGGTCAAGTTGTACCATAAAGACTCTACAAAAAAACACACATTACAATTATTACCTTTTAAACTTACTTAAATCATAACCAACCTTATACCCACTTAAGTTTATACTAATATTATGCAAAAAAATAAAAAAAAAAAAAATCACCAACTGAAAGTACTCATCCCCCCCCCCCTCAAATTTCTATTGTATATAGTCCCTAGGGACATTGAGCTCACAAACACCAACTTGGTCTTTTGTACGAACAACAAGCCATTAAACCAAAAACCATGACTAAGCCATTTGACCAACACATTCCTTAAAACCCTCCCATAGGTCCTTTTTGAACTTTGACCTCTCCTGAATGGAAGCCTGGACTATCTTGGACTTTCTTATTCATCTTGACAAGTCCTAAATATATATAAATATATATATATAAAAAAAAAAATATCATAGCATAGCAAGAGATAACATACACAACACTTATACCCTTAAAGAAAAACCAACAAAAATCCTCTCTTATCCCCTTAACAAGCTACGGCACAAAAAAGTGCTCACCACTACCACCATAACAAATTTTTTCCTACTACTTAAACAAGCATTACACATCATTTCTTAAGATATATCTAAGGAGTTTGCAAGCCATGTTGTTAAGCTTTTGCACATATAAAGCAAGTTATAGAAGGATAGGTTGTGTGGTCAATTAGGGTTTTTCAAGAGTTGCAACTAGGGTTTGTGCAAAACTAGTGAGTAGATTCTTGTTGTTCCATCATCTTACATCATCAAAGTAATCTAAAACTCTTTCTGTCCTACATTTATCTTTTAAGCATTTATATGTTCTATATAGCAAAATCACACCATTAGGGCACTTTGAATATGTGAAATGTATTTCTACTTATGTTTTATATTTTGAACCACTTTTATACAAGTTATGTAGTTTTAGTAAAATCATAAATATAATGGGATTTATAAGTATGGTAACATGTTGATTAATTAAAAAAGTTCAATATTTAAACATGTTAAATATTAAGGTTTCTTATAAGTTTGATTAAAAGTTAAGAATAAGGAGAACTTGTCATCTAGGTTACATGAACAAAGTATGGACTAATGGACTTATTATATGTAAGACATAATCTATAAAGTGTTGTAATGGACTTGTAACAAATAAGTGTTATAATGGACTAGTAACAAAGTGGTTAAACTAAAAAGTTATAAAAACTAGTTTTAAACATATTTTTCTAAAAATATTCAAAAGTTGCTGTTTTAATTCGAAAAATAAAGCCTTCATTTTATATTTTTATAAAATACTACATGTCATGACGATTCCAAAATGATAAGAAACTCGAAAAACCGATTTATAACGAAAAAGATACGACGATTTCAAGTTTACGTTAAATATATACTTTTATAAAACTATTTTTATAAAAGTTACTATTCATGACAGAAACTTTTATTTTTGTAAACCTCATAAATAGATAGGACTTTCAATAACAAGAAAGTACTCAAAAGAATCGCTAAAAACGGAGCTATAACGAATAAAATACGACGTTTACGGGTTTTACGATAACTAAAACTATAAAAATAACTTTATAACTGGTGTGAACAGTAAAAAGTACTGTTCACCAGTAGGTCCAAATTATGATAACTCGTCCTAATACGAAAGCGTGGGCATAAGAAACGTTAAAATCGGGCTTAAAACGCGAAAGTTACGCCAGTTTTACTACAACGGTAATTATAAACGTTTTAACTTGTTAAACACAATTTTACCAAAACGATTAGACGGTGATATAGCTATATAGAATTATATGTGGTTTTAGTTAAGCAAAGTACTATATTACTAGGGAGTTTCATAATGAGGCCTCTTCGGGGTGGCGTATCGACGAGTTGTTGGATTTACGATTTAAAGTGTCCTAGCTCCTCATACGTCACTACATGACCTCTTAATTATGATAGCCCGAACGATAGTATGATGAGCTATACGACCTATAAATAATCAAAGTGTTTAGTACTTATACGACCTATATTGGATTAGGTTGCCTTCGGATTCCTTCGTGACGCATTTTCTATTGTGAATACTTGTTGATTACCATTCACTCGAGGTGAGTTCGTAGCCCCTTTTTCTACTACTTGCTTTATTAAATACGGGGGAGATTACATGCTTGATTTCTTTGGACACAAGTGTTTTCAAAACTGTATGCTATTTCCTGATTACATTATTGCCTAAGTTACCGTATTGCCATTTAAGTCCCCTTTTATCATGAACCGTTAAATACCTGCTGGGTATACGCTAGTGTTATGGATAGATCTATCGGGACTGACCATCCCCGTCTGGGCTGTGGTTTCTAGTTGACCATTGACGCATTTAACATTTGAAGAAAATTCGTAGGATGTTTGGCAACATCTGTATTGAGAAAATTCGTAGGATGTTTTTGTAACATCTGTATCCGTGTTGGGGCACAAACCTCGAGTACTGGTTTGTTTACAGTTTATTACGTTAAGGTTCGGTGTCATGAGCTTAGGGCAATAATACAAAGTGTTGGACTATCGAATGTGTTTCATAGTCTACTATTACTTAAATCTTGTGGTCCACGCTATTTCCTGATAAACCTATGAATTCACTCAACAATTTTGTTGACGTTTTAGCATGTTTTAATCTCAGGTGCTGAGGGGTGCTGAGGTCATAAGCTTGGAAGGGAGCCTGAACGGATATCTAATTAGAGGGATGCTGATTTCTTAAATTCAATGAAACTATTTGTCTATAAAATCTTAATTGTCTTTTTTTATCAAAACTATGGGAGCCTAACGTGAAAACTCTGATATTTGAATGACATTGAATGAATCTTATATTTAAAACGTTCATTTAAGGTCGTTTTCTAAATCTTTGATTTTGTAACTTTGGAAACGTAGCACCCCATTGTTACCCTACCGCTACGACCTGATTTATGGAGGTGTTTACAGATGGGTACCAAGCCAAGTAATAGGGAAATGGGTCCATTTACAAAACCTAGTCTATAACCACATTTTAAAAGGTTTCTTTCTTTCATTTTTAAATACAGAATCCTCAACGCTATCCGATATCAAAGCGCGCAGTATCCCTGATCTACTTTACTTTTCTAATTGTCATAATTGAATTATATATAATCTATATATAAAGAATACATGGATTAAATTCGATCTCTTAAACGACTATCTTTTGACATATAATATCATTAATCTATTTCTATCGTCAATTAAATAACTATTGACCATTCGCGAATAATTATGATATATTAACACTTTTCTATTTCCTATTTTTCTCTATTATTACCATCTGCCCATAAACTTTGCATACATTTTACAAATTACTTAATGAATTGTTGTTCTTGCGTGGCCAGTACATCCGCCTAGTAGATTTTAAGAAGAAATCTGTTAAGAGGATAGTGGAAAAACGTGTGGCCAAAGCTATTGAAGAATATGAAAAGACAAGAACTGAACTCAACAATGCCTGGTAGAATCTTGATCAGCAAATACTCGAGGGACTGTATGCACCATAGATGCAAGGATGTTCGTATAAGACCATTTTACGATATCGGCCAAAAAAAAAAAAAAACCCACATCTTTCAACGGGACTGAAGGTGTAGTCGGACTGAAACGTTGGTTCAAAAAGATGGAGCAAGTGTTTGAGATTTGTAAATGTGCTGAAGATGACAAAGTGAAGTTTGCTATGTGCACGTTCGAGGGTCGTGCTCTGACCTGGTGGAACGGAAATGTTCAAACTTTGGGACTTGCTAATGCTAATCAGATCCCCTGGAGCAACGTAAAAGCTATGATGACTACTGAATACTCTGCCCAACAACTGAAATCCAAAGGATGGAGCAAGAGCTTTGGACTTTGACTTTGAAAGAGATGACAATCGAGGCATACAACAAACACTTCCACGAACTGGTTTTATGATGTGTCATGAGTTAGTGACAACTGAAAAAAGAAAAAGATAAAAAGGACATTCGAGGATTTCCCGAAGGAAAAAAAAATCAAAGGAAATGTACTCATTCTTCAAAGCCTCGACTTTGCATGATGCAATCAACATGGCTCGGAACTGATTGAACAAGGTTTCAGGCTAAAGCATAAGGATCGGAGATTGCAATAAAAGGAAGTGGGAGGACAGCAAGGGAACAACGAGACATCACCAAACAGCAAAACGAAGACAAGAAGCTGCTTAAGGTTTTCTGTTTGCACTACCAGCAAGGGTAGAGGCTACGCTGGGAACTTACCATGGTGCAAAAGGGTGCATAGGCACGATAAATCATCAGCCTGTTCGGTGTCGCTTCAAGGTATGTTACATGTCCACCAAGCTTGTCACCAGAAAGGGATTGTCGAACTAGGATTCATGTAGCAAGAGACAATTCGCTACAGAATGTGACATGCTTTGGTTGTGGGAATCATGGGCACTACAGGAGTGATTGCCCGGAGTTAAAGAACCGAAACTAAGGAAACCAAGTTAAAGGTGCTGAAGCACGTGGAATGTAGCATGGCTTAGGAGGAAGGAAAACCAATCAAAACCTAAACAACATGGAGGATGATATCAATGCTTAGACTTATCCCCTTTAGGAATTCCTCTGCTTAAAATTCAGTTGATACATTCCTGCTTTAAATTTATGTTGTACTGAATGATTTCAAGATCTATCATACGTGATTAACATATTAGAAACGTCAATTCACATTAACACTCTATAAATTTTTTTATACAAATCGCTCCCATAATTATTAGGAAAATTATAACACAATTTTTGTTACAAAAGAGCACGCATCAGGTTAGCCCTCAAATATAACATAGCCTGCTCAAACTATGTATAATTCAGGAAGGGACCATGCACATCTGAAGTAGTCACCTAAAACATCTTGTCAAGAAACAATTTTCTAATTTAGGGTGGTATTCATAAACACACGTTTACTTTATGGAAAAGAATTAGTAACCATAACACCATAAGCCAAGGTCAGACCTTTACATCCACCTTAATATAAAGTCGACGACATCCTTATACCAATCCTAATCCACGAGCGAGACACAACACTAGCCCCCTAGGATAATTTCGCTAACAAACTTGCTCCCAAAAAGAGTAACGACCGATGTAATGTGTACGCCTTTAAAATTTCCAATTTAGCGACCGAGTAATGCTAAGGTTCGCCTTGGAAAGGAGTAGTACGCTTTGGCAAACGGGGGAAGCTGAACCCCAGATAGGTTGGAACCATTGCTTACAGGCTTGAGCTGCCTCAAGAGTCGAGCAGGGTTCATCATACGTTTTACGTATCTAACCTAAAGAAGTGTTATCCGACGAACCGTTGGCAATTCCATTAGAGGAAATACACTTTGACTATAAAACTCAACTTCATTGTAACTCTCGGCAAGGAGCTGAGTATACCTGGGAACATGAAGAGAAATTCCGAAAGAAATATCCTAATCCTTTTCTTCCAAAAACACTCGTACATTCACAAGTGTCGCCACTTGAGCCTTGAGGACAAGGCTCATTTAACGGGGAAGGACTGTAACGATTCAAATTTTTGATCAATGAACGACGTCATTTAATTCACTATTTTTTTTTCTCGTACGCGTTTGCTTTTAATTTTAATTATTACGTTAAATCACGTAAACTAAGAATCACCAATCAACGTAAACGGGCACCAAACGAATTAAAGTTTTCGTCAATAAAGCAATATATTATTTTTACTAAAGTAATAATTTACTTATTATGTTTTATTTTTATTGGTTACGGTTAAATTGGTTACGTTTTTCGCGATAAATTAAGTTTAGTGGGCATTATACCCTGGACCACAAAAATATTTATACTCTTCAACAAATACCCCACATTTATACCCAAATACCTTCAAAATCACATATATCATACATATGCATGTATATTGACCTGAAATATAGAGAGATGGATACAAAAATATCTAGTTTAAAAACATCACTCCTTATTTTCATGAGATTATGTCTCATTTAGGGAACCAACAACCCTTAGTCTCCAAGTTTTGACCAAAGACCAAGACCATGGACTTCCTTAAGACCCTCATGGTGTCTCCTTGACTAGTCCTAAAGCTTTATAATACAAGTAGCAAGAGATAACACATACATGTCCATTTCCTTAGTGTGAAAAACCAAAAACACTCTCCCTTTTTCCTCTCTTTAAGCCACGACAACAAACACTCCTTTTAAAAAAATCCATTGCTTGAGTTTACAAGACCATACAAGTATTTACACATCATTCCTAAGATATACTAAGATGTCTTGAAGCATTGGTTAAGCATTATGCAAGGTGTAAACAAGTATTTCAAAGAAAAAGATTCTTTAAGAAACTAGGGTTCTAAGTCTTGCAAGCTTTGATTATAAACTAAACAAGGTTAATATTTGTTGGTTATCATCACCATTCATCACTAAGGTTGCCTAAAAACCTTAACTTTCATTTATCATGATTTTATATGCATATGACCGATTATTATAGCAAATCACCACTTAGGACTTTTTAAAACATGTAAAAAAGAGTATTTTACTTGTTTTATCCATTTTTGAACACTATTCATATGCTAAAGGTGGTAATATCATTATATAATGGGAATATAAGTATTGTAACATTTGGTTAAGTATATTACAAATAGGGTTTTAAAAGGATAACTTAAGGAAATTTAATGAATTTATGTAAAAGTTATGAACTTGTAAACTTGACCAAATAAACAAATCAGGGCCTAAGGACACTACTATATGTATAACATAATATATTATGAGTTATTAAGAACTTATGGAAATTTACTTAGCTAAAATGTATTTAAAACAAGTTAAATAAATAAGTATATATGATGATCATAAGGGGCTGTTTGGATTCGAAATCCAAACAGTGGGTTTGACATTTTATAAAAATAATACACCTCATGATGATTCCAAAAAGATAAGAAACTCGAAAAATGGATTAATAACGAGAAATATACGATAAAAATACGATTATACCGTTAATACCGGTTTATAAATAAACCTTATAAAGCAAGTTAAAAAAATACTCCAGAAACAAAAAGTTTAGTATTTTTCACACTTAACCTATTTTTAGATTTCCAATGATAAGAATCATAATTTTTCAATTAATAACGAATGAGTTATGGAAATTTTTTTGTCGCGGAAGTTTTAACGACAATTAATACTTTTATAAAAGTACTTTTATAAAAGTTACTATTCATGACAGAAACTTTTTCTTTTTTGTAAAACCTCATAAATAGATAGACTTTTCAATAACCATAAAGTACTCCGAAAGATTCGCTAAAAACGCAGCTATAACGAATAAAATACGAACGTTTATAACGGGTTTTACGATAACTAAAACAATAAAAAATAACTTTATAACTGTTGTGAACAATAAAATACTGATACATATTGCCTAAGTTACCGTATTGCCCATTTAATCCCTTTTATCATGAACCGTTAAATACGCGTTGGGTAAAGCTCTAGTGTTCTGGAATAGAACTATCGGGACTGACTCCATCCGCCAGTCTGGGCTTTGTTTCCTAGTTGACCATTGACGCATTTAACATTTAAGAAATTCGAGGATGTTTGGCAACATCTGTATTGAGAAAATTCGAGATGTTTTTGTAACTCTGTATTCCTTGTTGGGCACAAACCTTGAGTACTGGTTTGAATTACATTTTTAATTATGTTAATGTTTGTGTCAGAAGCTTAGGACATAAAACAACATGTTTTTAGACATTGAATGAGTTTCATAGGTTACTAATACTTTTGATCTGTGGTCGCATGCTATATCTTAATAAACCAAGAATTCACTCAACAATTTTGTTGATTTTTAGCATGTTTTAAGATCTCAGGTACTGAGGCATAACTTGATGGGAGCCGTGACGGATATCTATTAAAGGGTTTCTGATTTTCTTAAATTCAATAAAACTTTTGTCTTATAAAATCTTAAATGTCTTTTTTATCAAAACTAGGACCAAACGTGAAAACTCTGAACTTTTTGTAATGACATTGAATGAATCTTATTTTTAACGTCCATTTAAGGTCGTTTTCTATATCTTGATTTTTGTACTTTGACGTAGCACCCCGTTGTTACCTTTCTGCTGCGACCTGATTTTGGGGGTGTTACACTTTGTATTAAACAATTTAAATAAATCCAATGTATCGTATATAAAGACTCCTTTAGAGAGGTCGTCTCATATCTTGTGCCTATTGATTATGATTGTAACGCTCCCAGGACTCATTATTGAGTTCACAAGTTTGGCCTTATAGGAGGCTTTGTGTTGCTTTCCTTTCTGACAAGCAACACAAGAGTGGTCATTTTCAAAAACTTTGAAGGCAAACCTCTAACAAGGTTTCCTCTCACAAGTTTGTTCATGTTTTTAAAGTTTGTGTGACCAAGCCTTCTATTCCATAAGTTAGATTCATCCATTGTGGCCTTAGCAATGAGACAAGTTAAACCTTTAGTGGGAACAACACTCTTTAGGTCAACACTGTAAATGTTATCCTTTCTAGGAACTCTCAGCAAGACTTGACTTTCATCAAGTAGCTTAAAGTCAGAAGATAAGACTAGACATTCAGTTTTAGTAAAAAGAACATTATTCTTTTTGTTACAAATTTGTGACACACTAAACAGGTTATACTTAAGCTCTTTATAAAAGTACACATTATCAAAATCCAATTTTCCTGTTTTGATTTTACCTTTACCAAAAATTCTACCTTTACCATCTCCAAAGGAAACAAATCCACCATCATAATCTTCATACTCAGTAAGATAGCATTTGTTTCCAGTCATGTGCCTAGAACAACCACTGTCAATAACTCCTTTTTCCTTGTACTCCTTCTAATGTGGGTTGCCATGCACATAAAATAAGAGAGTTAGACTCTTTTGGGGATCCAAGCCATTATAGACTTGGACCTGCCTCGTGCATCAATGTA
>BQNB010137724.1:0-17804 GCA_026074375.1 Tanacetum coccineum
AGATTAAAAAGATCATAACTATACCAAACGCTTATTCCTTAAATTAACATAATCGAATGGTCATGAGAGATTTAGCCTCTCATAGCTACAAAGTTCATAACAAAATAATGAAGATAAATAAGAAACATACTATGCCCGGATAAGAATATGGATCAAATGCTACTCGTTACCAGTATTGAATCTTACTTCAACCTTTATTCACTAAATACTATGATAGTGTTCTTCGTTCTTTGATCTTTGATCTTCAACTCAAAATGTTTGAAAGAGATTTGTGTGTGAAAGGCTTTGAGATGTTGAATGAATGATATGAAAGAGATATGCAAAATGGCGTGAAAATTTGTCTCTATTTATAGGCTGGAAATGTTAGTGGTCTATGTGTGAAAGGCTCTTGTTACCGGCCATATGTTTGGAGCAACCACTATCTTTGATCCACTCATCCGGTTCTAAGCATGTTCTCAAGCATACCTATTTCAATAAAAACAAATTCAAGTGTGTGGTCACCGATATCTCATGAGTCCAAAAATGTTAGTCTTGTACATCTCTTGCATTTGTTACAATTGATTAGGATTCAATTTCCCATATGTACAAAGCCTTGATTTTGTTGGTTGTTCCAATTCATAATATAGAAGTTTTGATGAATTGGTTGTCTAGAGTTTCTCCTAGATTGAGGTTTGTTGTATCTTGGTTGAGAAGAAATATTTCTCCTAGGTGGAGGTGTTTTCGATCTAGACTCGGTTTTGACATAACCTATACCGCTTTTGAGTGATGGTTTTAAAGACGGTTTCTTTGACTCATCACTGCTATTATGTATTAGTTTCTTCCTAGTAATAACAAAATCCGATCTAGAAGACATAGGTAGACTAAAAACATGTTTGTCCCTTTTTCGCTATCTTTGCGACTCACAGATCCAGGTAAGGTGGATCCGTGCCCTTTAATGGTGGATCCATCCGTCACTTTTTCAGCGGACGATCCAACGAAACTTATGGTTTTAGTTCTGCTTGTTGATGCTTTATCTCTATCAAATCCTATACCTATTTTGCAACTAGATGACTTATGATTGTTTAACATTTCTCTTAGTGAATTAGCACTTTTATCAAATTTAACAAATTTAACTTGAGTTTCTTTAAGTTTAGCGTTTTCCAATTTAAGTTCATCACACGACTTACACGCCATTTCAATTTCTTTGCTTCTCTTAAGTTTCTTAATTTTCTCGTTTAATTCTAAAATTTCTTTTTCTAAAATATCCCTTTTAGTTTTAAAATTTTTATTCTTGTTAATGATTTTTAAGTTAATTTCACTTAAGCTATCGTGTTCAATTTGCATATTATCATTATCAAGAGAAGATGCATTATTACTATAGTAAGAAGAGTTAAGAGTTACCTCATTTGACGATTGAGCCATGAGACAAGTTTCATCATTGGTTTTGTCTTCAGCATCATTCTCGCTATCGCTCCAAGAACCTCCAATGAAAGCCTTTTGATCTTTGTTGCGAGATGTTTTTGGACAATCGCCAATGAGATGACTTGGATCACCGCATCTAAAACATTTCCAGTCACTCTTTCCTTTCTTCTCATCTCTTTGTCGGAATGACTTCCTTTCTTCTCATCTAAAGAACTTTTTAAAGTTCCTTACGGCCATAGCATATTCTTCGTCATCGCTTTCGGATGTTTAAGTTTCCTTATCACTAGACTCTTTCTTAGCTTTCAAGGCGATGGACTTAATTCATTCCTTTTTGCCTTTATAAATTCTGGAATATTTTTCCATGACAACTTCATGTACTTTTAGATTTTCGATAAGCTCGTCTAGAGCTAGTGATGACAAATCTTTCAATTCTTCCATTGCCGTGACCTTTGCTCTCCATTTGGGATGTAGAGCCCTAAGAAACTTCCTAACGTAGTTCTTGCAAGAGAAACCTTCATCAAGAGCTTTAAGACTAGTAATAATAGTGTTAAATCTAGCAAAACCGCTATCAATAGATTCTTCTTCAAGGATAGTAAAATGTTCATATTATTGAACAAGAAGATCAATTTTATTATCCTTTACTTGGCTATTACCTTGATGTGTGATTAACAACGATTGCCAAATATCTTTAGCCATTTTACACATAAAAATTCTTTCGTATTCCTTTTTAGGTAAAGCATTGTAAAGAACAATTTTAGCTTTATTATTTTTAGCAAGTTTCTTTTTAAGATCATCGGATTGTTCTTCAAAATGAACAATCTCTAAAATTTGGGTAACTTCATTTTTGGCTAGCGGTGGAAAATCACCATTCAAGATAATATGACAAGGATCCAAATCTTTTGCTTTCACATAAGTTTCAAATCTATTTTTCAAATAAATAAAATGATCACTTTCAAAAAGAGGTGGTCTTTGCATAGATTGCCATTCTAGATATTTATCCGAATCCATAGATCGATTCAAGCTTTAATGTACAATATACGTTAAAGATCTTGGTTGACCTTGACTCTTATACCAATTGTAGAAACTAGAAGGGGGGTTGAATAGTTTTTACCTTTTTAAAATTAAAACTTAGATTGTCGACTTATGTGAATTCAAGAGATATACACAAGTATACATGATAGCAATGCAATAATTAAATAAACAAACTACAAAATATAAGCAAGTAAAGATAAAAAAGATCAAACCGATGACAAAATGATTTATAGTGGTTCGGCTACGAAGAACCTCTTCGCCCTACTCCACTCCCCAAGTACCCAACTTGAGAGTTATCTTCACTATATCAACAAGCTCCCTTTAGGCACAGAAAACCATACACGTCGCTTACACTTTTTCCGGTACTAAGCTAAATATCGAGTTCTACTTCGGGATAGAACCAATCTAAGACACTGTGTATTTTTAGGCCTAAATACTTACCTATCATACACATATGATATACACAACACACAACACAAGATATACAAGTTGAATGATTATGACAAACGTGATGACACAACTAAACTATTAACACTTTAAGCTTAACGTCTTCTTGAGTGTTCTTCACTAAAGAGTCGAATGAGTTGATCACTTGTAATGAATTATGTAACAAGTATAATGATCAAAGAGTATATAAAAGATAAAATTTATTTGAGAAAAAAATTTGTCAAGAGTTGTTTTAAAATGAAAGAGTGAGGTTGGTATATATAGGCAACCTAACCTTTTCGCAAATTCAAATATATCCCAAGTGGAACAAGACTGTGCACCCACGGATGCCCCCCATCTCCTGGATCCGTCCAATGCTTTTGGTGGATCCGTGGGTAGAGCTGGGACAAAAATTATTATTTTTTGATTAACCCCAAATCTATACAAAATATTGTTTTGTACTTTATTAAAACACTAGTATTAATAGCTTCTTCTAAAAAAAAATATTTCCTTATCAACCAATAAGGAAAGATTTACTAAATTTGGAAAGGAATTGAAAAGATTATTTTCACTATAGTTAATCTTTATTTTGTCTTACATGTATTAATATAACTAGCTTAGAAATTAATCATGTGTTAGCTAAAATCATTAGTGATAAAAAAGATTTCATATCAAATAATAATAATTTTCTTTGATCATTAAACTATGAGTTTAAATAATGCCATAAACATAACTTTATGATGGTGTGTTGGCGTCAAGTAAACTTTCAACTAAATAACTTGTTTACGTAAACTTTTACATAGTATGACATTATATTTGTTATAATCAAAACATGAAGATCAATAAACTTATAAATACGTTTTTCTTTTATTATTATGCGCTGAATATTTTTATTAAACATTATACAAAACATCAAACGACTGCATAGTGTAGTGAGCACAATTAACAAACGTAAGTCATGTAAATAACCATACAAATATATATAATTATTAATGCTTATCCTTCATCTTTTAAAACATGTTTAGTCATTTAGCTATTTAAAGATAGAATGTGTTATTTAGATAAACTAAGAGATATTTTATCAAAATTGAAAAAAAGTCAAGATCCTTTACAATAGACATGCATTCAATAGCTAAGAAAATAAACGTTGAGCATCAAGATAATCATGAAGGGCATAGACGTCTAGGGAAGTGCGAGTGTGTAGAAAGGATACCATCGGTAACAGTCTTCATACTACCTTACCCCTAATATGGTTGATCCCTCTTAAGTATTTTAATGCATGTAATGTACTCTTATAGGCCTTGTGAGTCTTCATACTACCTTACCCCTGCGTTGCCTTAACGGAATATTACATAAACGGCGGATTCGTGTAATATGTTCATGACCTAGGAAATACTTACACATATCATCACAAGTGTGACAAAGCAATAGGATTAGGAGAAGCAAACTGAGAAGTAGTGCATGATTAAGTATATACGTTCGTTTACCCATAGAGTTTTCACCAAAGTAGTTTAGATTTATATTTAGTTTAATTAGCTAAAACCAAACCAAACCTCTCAAACCAGAATTTTACTTGCTTTCTATAAAATATAAAAATACCAAAAATAATCTTCTCTCAACCCTTAGACCTCTTTTATATTCTGTTCGAGCCTTCCCAACCTATTCTCCTAGAGAACGATAACAACCCTCAAGTCTTACCTTACTACACTACAATGGTTAGGTTCTCTGCCTAGGGGATTGTAAAACTCTTGGTGAGTCCACAACACCCACATCAAGTTTTTGGTGCCGCTACGTGGGGAATAGTTAGGTTTCGAATTTTATCTAGCTTAGGTCTACTCGCTTGATTCCTATCAAGTGAGATTTTATTTTCTATTAATTACTTTCTCGTAGTCTATCTTTTCTTCATTCCATTTGTTCATAAAAACCCTTTTGTTTATACAGTAAATAAAGTTTTATTTAAAATGTATAGTTATAGTTATTCTAATTTAGATAAATTAATATGGTTAGCTGAAACTTTGAAAAAAGGTTCCCCTTTTGCACCAGATAGTGAGACCAATGAACCTTCTTTGAGATTTTATCATTTTTGGAAGAATAAATTTTATAAGGATGAACTTTGGTCCGAGGATCCAAACCTAAGTTTCTTAGGATTTTCTAAAACTTAGTGAGGACTCACTTGACTTGATTGTTACAAATAGGGGAAAGGACGATGCTATGACGTTTAATTTCAATTTTTCCTTCGCGATCAAGCTAGCAATTGGCTTGAACGTCTTCCTGCAGGAGGATCTTACTACACGTTTCCTTGCTTAATTCTTTCCATCAAGAAGGACTGCAAAACTCCAAAATGACATCCTGATGTTCCAATAACTCAAGGGAAATTACTTTCTGAGAGAGCATTGGAACTCATTCAAGGACTTACTGCAAAGAAAAGTCCGCCTCATCATGGTTATCGATCTTTTGGTCTCCAAGTCCAAAATCTTTTATTAACTGTGTCAACTCGCGCCACAAGTTGGACCATCAATCATTGTTAGTCGGTAAGCTTCGGTGACTAAAATGCATAGAATCATGGACAGTTATTTAGTGAGGATGCAATCGCACCCCTCTTGCAAGCAAGAAATTTTGGAATACCCAATGACTTTGCTAAACCGATCAAGGAAATAATTTTGCCTCAAGATGTCCCGAGTACATCCGACCATCATCTCATCGAGCTTAAAAATCAAGTCCAACGCTTGATGGAAGCTCATCTTGCTCATAAATCATCCGTTCAAAAGAACAAAATCACTTCTTCATGCGAGATCTGTAGTGGCCCCCACGACACTCAATATTGCATGGAAAATCTCGAGCAGTCTTTTGTTGATTACGCATCCTTGCGTACTGACAAAGCGAGAGGCAAGTGGTTACACTGCAGAACCCGATGCAAATACCAATCTTGGGTGACACCTGATAATCCATCATGGGGAAATGTCATCGGAAACCTTAGGTGGAGGCAACGCTCTCAAAATTATCAAATAGACATATTTTTCTAGCCCTTAATCGTTTTCAGCGCCAACAGTTTGATCCCGAACCACTACCTTAACAACAATCCTTAAAATTTTAATATCAATCTCAAACCTAAAAGGGTTGGTGTCTAACTTCATGGCATCTCAAGATGCTAGATTGTCTAAGTTTGAAGCTGATTTCAAGCAACAACAAGGCGAGATGACCAGTAAAATTGACACGGTCTTAAAGGCCATCAATGATCGAATAACAGGAGCACTCCCAAGTGACACTGTTAAGAACTCGAAACTGAATGTTAACTCCACCTCTCGAGTTTTGTCTGCTCATTCTTACCCAACGAAAGACTCCCAATGCTCATCCTATTCCATCAATTCGACCAATGCCTATCGAAACATGTTGCCAGCCAAGCGCAATGCAAATCTTCTTAAAAGTCCAATGTTGTAAACGATCAAAGAAATTGGAACATCAAAACCAAAAGAACCCGCAAAAGCTTTAGAATATGAATTTAAGGATTTACCCAACTAACTTATCGGTTCTTGAAGTTCTGGCTCACGCTCCAATGTATAATGTAACTCTAGATAAGTATGTGGAAAGTTTAGAGTTAAGCAAATTTGGTTCGCATTCATACAGGGCAAAACGCCTGAGAAAATGAGGGATCCTGGATTATTCACTTTACCTTGTAGCATTGGGGATCTAAGCTTTTGATACCTTAAACCGATTTTAGGGTCTTGTGTGAATTTATATCCCGTTTATTAGATTATACCATTGCATACGATGAGCCTATAGGTAGTCTAGATATAAGGGATAAGGTGGATGATCCGTGCATACAAAGTACCCTACAAGTCCTACCATCATTTGAGGAATACACACCGCCCGTGACTTACCCTGAAGAAGTAGAAGAGACTTTAGGAACCCCGATGGAGGTAGAACCTTTGAACCTAATGAAACTAGAGAATGTAGGTTTTGATAATCATAGCATTCCTACTAGTTATAAGGAAGTTCCTATTTTTGATGAACCAAAGCCTCAACCACAACCCTTACGTAATTGTCCATCCTTAGATGTAAGTATAGGATAAAAAAGAGGCCTCGAACAACCTATCAAACTACATAGTCCGAATAGTTTTATGATGAAGGTAGTAGACAATTTGATCATTCCAACACCGCCTTCACCTCACGTGGCGTCTTTCCACCCTAAGAATGTATACTGCTATCATCACCCATGTATAGAAGATCCTAAGAAACATTATGGATTTAAACCATACTTATTAAGACAAAGTGGATCCCTGGGTGTTGATTTTTCAAATTAGGAGGTGATAGAGAATAATTTCTTAAGAGGACTTAGTTTACTCGTTAAGCCAAATAAATTAGAAAAGGGTAGGATTAAAGAAAAATACCATTTAGATCATATAATTAAACAACCACTCTATCAACATAAGGCTCCTTCTTACCACAATGATGTGTACCGTTACTATCACCCTCACTTGACCTTAAGTGTAGGGTAACCCTCTTATTTATCTGTCAAATAAGGGTAGAGTCAGGCTTGTGACTCGAACAAAAACAAGCGCTTATTGGGAGGCAACCCAATCCATTTATTTTCCTACATTTAGGAGTCTTGTGTGTTTTAATTCTTTATCATTTGTTTTTATATGTTTGAATTATGTGATCATGCTTTGTTTTGTCTTTAACTTCGGCTTAATTACAATCAAAGATATTTTGCATAAACTAAGTGTAGGGGAAAATATCTGGTTTAAAAGAACCATTTCAAACATATAAAATAAATTATTTAGATTAATTCGCGTCTTGAGTCATGTTTGTTAGAGTCATATGATTGTAATAATTAATCTCAGGTTTATGCAGTATTTTTCTAGGAAATAACTAATAGGAGCTACGTGTAGAAATTTTTCCAAGAAAACGAATGTGAATTTTTCATTGTGTCTGGAGACGGCGTTAGGATTTTTCTTGACGGCATCACGTCTCCAGACTTGTGAAAATTCAAATTTTCTATTATTTTTGTAAAACTAATTTTGTACAATTTCTAAAATTTGTAATTTTCTTAAAAATCTGCAGAAAATCACGATCACATTAACACATTCATTTTATCTTTACTGCTTTCATAGAGTATAAACCCTAAAAGTTTTGTTGTATATATCATTATCTCGCTAATTTTACGCCGGGTGTAGTTGTTTCTGTCTTTGATTTACAGGTTATATTTGATGAGACGAAGCTTTGGAGTTCTTAGGAGTTTTATTGGACGACTCTTGGATGACGATTTAGCCAGTTATCATACGTGTCTTCTCCGTTATTGAGTAAAACCAGGGGAGTACTAGTTTCTTTCGTTTCTTTTTCTTTTCTCTTTTATTCGTTTACGGGTACTTTTAGGAACATTGGAGACAATGTTCATCTTAAGTGTAGGAGGGAAATAAAACTTAGAAACTATTCCTTCAATTATCATTTGCTTTGTCCTTAAAATGATGAGTAATATATCAAAACATAGCGTAGACGGTAATTTTAACCCAAATTTAAATTTTTTTATGACACATACCGATGAAAACTGAGTATTATTAGCCTCTCATGGATAGGAATTATATGACCAGCACAAAAACCCTCTAAAAATTCCACCCTAAAAATGTGAGGTTCGCCTTTAGATCTTTAAGAATTCCGGAATCCATTTTTGATACTTAAGATAATTTTACCTTTTGCTTTCTCGAGTTAAGGAATGCGCAATCATGTGTGTCGCGTTCATGGATTTGATCGTGCATATGTGGTTTTGTCGCCTTTTCTGGAGCATTGGTATCAGTTAAAATTATATGAGAATGTACCGGTAGCTTATTTCTAGAACTTGTTTTTGTGATGCATCCCGAGACATCATAGTGAGAATTAGGATTTGCTAAATGATAAGAGGCACTAGGATAAACCCATGTTTTAAACCTGTATTTGTTATTATGGTCACCTCAATCATATAACTATCCCACACCCTTTCCATGCACTCATTTTTAGTGCAGGATTCCCCTAGTACACCCCTCCGAGCCTATCATTTTCATGGTTCTCGTAATTTTCTGGTGGACTCCGGATTATTAATGAAGAGCATTGTTTACACCCAATGTTACACCCAAATTGCCTTAGCCTTCCTTGTATGTACTCGCTTTTAGTACATTATTGTAAACCCAGTTAATTATTGTAGGAGTACATAGTTGCTAAGTCGAGTCATTTATCAGTGTATACACTTTTAGGATGATTGGGAATCATGGTAGTTTTTAGCTTATGAAGACTTGGGGAAGAAGTCACCTATTACCCCCATTAGAGCTCAATACGCTCCATGTTTTGTTGATCCTTTCGATTCGGGTCTGTAATTAGTCGATTGTAATGAGTTAGAAAAAACTCAAGTGTAGGGGTGTGTTTATAAACCCCAAGTTATGTATTATGTTCATTAGTACTTAGTCTTAAGGAATGTATATTAAGAGGCTCACGGATCACTTCTATAGAAATCATAAGTAACTTTTTCACACGCAGGTTGATTTAAGCTTTTAGCTTTAGATGGCATTTTACATATGTTGTTAAAAGGCTTGAATATGAATTTCCAGATATGACTTTTACGTTTACGAGCAAGTTAAAGAGTTTTCTACTTTAAAGTTTTTTTAATTTTGTTAAAGATACTTGAATATTTCAGATGAAATATTTAAGTTGTCAAACCTACTTGGAGGAGTGTTAGATTTGTATCTAACCTTTCCTTGACAGAAGAGTGGATTATTTGGAAGAAGGTAGATATGTTGATTAGGGAATGTGTGGGTGAAGACTCTAGGAGTATAAGACATTTTACGGATCTTTTGATTTTTTTTTAGATTTAGTGACAGGTACCGAAGAAAAATATTCTAGTGTGAGAAAATATATACCTAGATGCATAAGACATATAGATATAGGCATATAAATGTATCTAAGCATGCATCGACACAATAATCAATGAGATTAATGTGTAAGACTCTATGGCATTTAAATGTTAATTGTCATATATTAAGTTAATATAGTGTAGGAGTATAATTAACATGTAACTAGTGTAAAATGACGCATACAAAACATGATAATTTTAAATGTAATCGTCATGTAAAACATGTTAGCATTTAGCATTTAGGAGCATGTGTCATTTAGATAAACTAAGAAATATTTTATCTAAATTGCTAGAAAAGACAAATGCCTTTATAGTGGACATGCATTTAATCTAATCAATTAAAACATTGAGCATCAAGAGTCATGAAGAATATAATTGCTATTACACCAGGAACAGTAATCATCATGAAACATTAAAGCAATTTATATTGAGGTGCATTGTGTCTAGATTATCTACGGTGTAACGTCCTTTGAATTTTATATGTTACTTTCATTTCACTTTGTAAAGAGGGAAGACTAATTTTACTGTTAGAGTTGTTTACTCCTAAAGAGATACAAAAAGTCTATCGATGTAGTCTATCATTATGCTTATTTGGGAAGAGCCATTTAATCAAATTAGAGAATGGGTATGAGACTATCATTGAGTGGTGCCTCAATCAAGCTAAACCGACCATTTTATGGGGCTATACACCGCAACCTAACTTCACCTTCCTGGAAGCAATTCAATACCGTTGGGGTCAAATTGAATTTCTAGTGTAATAGATTTTCAGTAGTCATTTCATGTTAGATAAAATAGAAATTTTATATTTTGCCTAATGAAGTGCCACACTATTGATTAGCCAAAGATAAAATTTGTATTATCTTTTTATAAAGGGCCTAACATGACTCAACTAACATGCTTTAATTCTGGTTCGCATAATCCTAATCAAGATGAGTAAAAATCTTAGAAAAGCGTTAGCAATATATTTTAATCTTTTGTTCAAGATCTATAGGTTGTTTGGTTTCGATAACATACCGCTTGATTTAATGGATGTCTTATATTTAGTCATTTTTCACATGTGATTTTTTTAACGTGTTTGGTTTTTCAAAAGCCAAGAGATGTGCTTATTTGTGATAATGAAAAATATGTAGTGTATTTTCTTGTAACACAACCATTTATGCTACGAAGAAAATAAAGTGCATAGGATATATATTATCATTTATTAATCATTTAATATGATAAGTTCATAAATTCTTTAAACATAATGTTTCCCAAACATCATGTTATCCTAGGTGTATAATAATATTATTCTTATTTAAGAATTTAGTTAAAAGTGAATTTTAGCTTTGAGTTGTGCTTTTATGTTGTATGAGCAAAGTTTACACATATTATTAGTTTGCTCATGTTTGGTTTTTCAGAAATGACACATTTACCAATTGCATTGCAATGTAAATTGCTTGAATATTTTTCGGTAAGAACATCCAAGTCGTAATCCTAATCATTTGTGTATTTTAGGCATGTATTAAACATATTAGTAAAATATTTAGAACACAACTATTGGACAAGTAGACTCAATATGGCATCATCAACATAAGTGTGAGTTATGATTCGATGCATATTCTTTTCATCTAGAAAATGATGTAATTATTTTCATATCAATCATAGTTGATTGGATTTATGTAGATCCAGATGATATCTTTTGTTTATTTTGATATATCTGAAACTAAACAAATAAGAATCCGATTTCATGTCCATACATGAAAACTGTTAATTAGATTCAATAAAGATATCAATCATAATTTGAATAATGAAGTGATGTATTCTCGAAATCTTTCTTGACCCCTACGAACACTCATTTAAAAGAAAATAAATAAATATTTAAATAGTGTGTTCCATTAATCCTAAGATAGTTTTAAGGTGAGGTTGATGAATAACGATAAGTTAATTTCTTATTTCAAGATTGTCGTAAATTTTACTTGTGTGAAAAATTATTTGTTGTTATGTATAATATACATAGTTTTTGACATTTTTATGAGTATAAAAATGAGTTTTCTAACCATTTTTATACAACACACATCTTTTGTAAAATACTATATGTTAAAAAAATATAATTATGTGTGTATGTTAGAACCACGCAAGCACAAGCATTTTCTTTTTCTTAGTTACTAATGTATTAATATAATCTTTTCTTTTGTTTAACCAACCCAAGGTCAAACAAAGCAAGTTGTTAAAAATATTTAAACGTGTTGTTGAAAATAGATTAAATCGTTAGAAATATTTATGTGACTAGTTTTAACACATTTAATAATATACTTGACAAGTTATTGAACTCTTATTCCTAAGTATATTTCCATACTCGAAAAGATTTACACGATGTTTATGTAACATTTGTAAATTAAATGATCTATGCCTATATGTAATGCAAGAACAATTTCGCAATCTTAATGCAAGAAATCTAGCATAAGTTCTAGTTATGCATAATCCGAAAAACTAGCTACAAACAAATAGTGTACCTTGGCCCGACCTGTGCTTTGATAATTCATTAGCTTAATTACAAATAGCAACGATCATTTAATAATTTCTACTAACAAACTTAAGACATAAAGAAATGCACATAATCATATAGCATAACACATAAAATGCTTGTCGTCGTTTTGTGTATTAGATACAACAATGTATACATAGCTCGGTTTTATTTGAAAACAAATTAGTTTCCTCCTCATTTCAAAAATTAACCAATTTTAATATTTTTGAAAGGTTAATTACACCATTTTTCAAAGATATACCGACTAGAAATGTCCGACTCGAAAGGAAAAGATAAAATACAAGTATTACGTTAAAACGAGACTCAACATTTTGTTCAATAAGTAGTATCTTGCCTTTCTGACTAACTTAAGTTTGAAATAAATACTTGGAAGTATTTTTATATGAAAGTAGACTCAATTATCTTTGAAATGGCAAGTGGCACAACTTCTACGGACTTATGGTTGATTTTATATGAATTTTCAAAGTTTTCGAAAAATTGCCGAATCAGACAGGTGGTCCCCTTAAATATAAGGGGGCCGGCAGAGGATTAGGGGGGGACCTTCCGTGTCAGGCCATACACTTTAAGGGGGCCGGCCATTTGACACTCAGATTTGCCATTTTTTGTACAAAATTGTTTACTGACTTTGCAAAAAGGTGTACAACTTTCTGAACTTGATACGAAATATAAATACTTATGCTGCTTAGCATCATTTTTTACCTCAAGCTAGAAGAATTGTGTATTTAACAACAAGACTAATACAGTTAAGCAAAAAACACTTTCATATTTAATCCCCCTTCTATGGGTTAATTTGATACATGGATTCATACTCAATTTTTAAAACCATTTGTTTTGAAAATTAGAGCGACATGGCTCCTAATACCAATTGTGAAAATCATAGAATACCAATTGACAAAATCATAGAAGGGGTGAATACGTTTCCATTTAAAAACTTAAAATATTTTATATCAAATATCCATCATGTTAGATTGCAATATGTTAAGTGTGGTAATAATACATCTATATCCACTAGAACATGTCGTTTGCAATTTCAAGTACAATCACAATGTTAACTTCTTCTATGACACAATCATCATCAAATATATAAGCATCAATCAACACACATATAGTCTACTACAATATAAATGAGGCGATAAGCAAAATAAAGATGTAAAGTTAAATGTAAATGAAGTACAAACCAAGACGCCTTGATTTATAAGTGGTTCGGTCACGAAGCATATCTTGCCCTACTCACTCCCCGTTGGTTACCCAACTCGAGTGTTACTTCATTTGTCAAACAGCTCCCTTTAGGTGGAGAAACAAACTGATTATCTAAGCCAAATGTCGTGTTCTAATCTTGCTAGATAACCCAATCTATCACATCTAACACATATTCACAACAATTCATTAACTTCTCTCACACACAATTCACTTCACTTCACGACTTACTTCACCTTCAGACTTCACTCACTTCACACTTCACTTAGACTCTACCTACTATCACACCAATCTAAACACTACTTACTAGATCTTCCTCGATCTAACTATACTCTCCCTTTGATCACATGATTCTAACAACAATACTCACATCATCACCATGATCATAACTATTAAAAGTTTGAATACATGGACTCGATCTATACATTGTGAATGTAAGACATGTCACGAATGCACTAACTAAACTACATAACTTCGTATCTTGATGATAACGAGAGTTCTTCTCTTGCACTTGGAGGAATAAGCTTGAATCACTTGGAAACAAATGCTTAAGATTAAATGATCAAAGGATTGTAGGTGATGTATAAACGATTTTAGAACAGAAAGAAAGTGTGTGCAAAAGGTAAGAAAATTAGTGGGGAATAGTCCAGTATTTATAGGCAAACTGGGTTGACTTTTTGTCTGGGCGGTCCTCTTAATTAGGGTGTCGGTCCCCTTAATAATTAAGGGGACCGCCCTTATAATTAAGGGGGCCGCCCAGGCTTAGCGCTCCTTTTTTGTTCTTTTCTGGGGGAGGTATTTTTTGGACATATTTCTTGCGTTTTTGGAAGAATATTTGAATTCAAAAATATTTATTTTGATAAAAACATTTCTTTTAAATCTTAAAAAAATATTTTGTAAAAGTTATAACATAAATTTTGTGACATTTTTATAAAAACATGTGAGGTTAAATAAAAATTCCTTTGATCATAAAATGCATTAAGTATATATTTATTCATACCTTAAGTGATTTGCGCGGGAGGTGCTACCAAACTTTGTTGAAGCAGACTTGAGACGTCGAGAGATGTTGTCGTATGAATGCATTGATGATTTGTGATCACGGGTAACTTAAGCACTTTACGTTACGTGTTATAAGTTACATTTTTGTAATCACCAAAACATGAAGAGTATGTATAGTTAAATTGTTGTAATATTTCTACCACACAGACACAATCAAACAAACCTCTTATTTGATTTTTTGATGGAGCTTGAGGTGGTGAAAGGGATTTCTTTCTAGGAGGTGGTGAGGGAGTTCTCTCATTTGGTTGTTCTTCACTTGAGGATGTGAGGTTGACATAGTTTGGATACTTGACACTCATTCTTGTGGTTTTTCTTTTGAAGTTTGGTGAATTTGTTTTGGATGAACTAGTCATAGCTATGAACTAGCAAGGTTGTATGTGAGAAATGTGGTGAAAATGTGAAGAAAATGGTGTTTGGGGGTGATGATTATAAGGAGAAAGTGGTGATATGAATTGTATAATGGTTCTTGGATTATATGGAGAACATGTTATATATTAAGGTTTAAGATCCCACATAGTATCATATAGCATGGTTATAAGATAAAGTAGAAAAAGATAAAAATCAAGAAAAGTTAAATTTTGGCGCCTGGCCTAGATGAGCCACGGATCCACCAAAATAACGGACAAATCTACCATTTGTGGATCCGTGGGTCACAAATATCACCAAAAACGACCAAAACATCATTTTTCACCCAAAACATAAATCTTATTATCATGCAAGTAAAATTTTGTACTACCAAATAACATTGACATGATTAGATATTCATAATGCATAGCATAATAAAGAGAGTACGTAGTTTCAACATCTAGTGTACGCATGAAAATTCAAGTAAACAAGTTAACAATCCAAAGAGACATTAATAAAACAATTAAAATATTTCACAAACAAGTCATTCTTCAATGACATCCTTTCTTCAACATCTTTGCAAAGTTGTGCAACGCTTGACCTAAGTTTTTAAACATCCCTCTTGTCTCCCTTTGCTCCTTGGACATGTTAGGATTGTCCTCAAGAGCCCTATGAAAAGATCTAGGTGAAAGCTTAGTACTAGGCAAGTCCCCATTATCCGAAGGTGGAGATTCAGTTAAGGATGAGGTGGTCAATTAAGTCCATTTAGATTTTCCTACATTCCTAGTTCTTTTAGGTGGAGGTTTCTTGGGTTGTTTTTACTTAAGTAAGGACATTTTCCTAGGGACAAGTTTGTAACGTTCATTAAATGACCCTTGTGCTATGTTTGCTTTAAGGTTCTCAAACAAACGAGTTAAGATCATGCCATATGGTAGAACTTTATCTCGTCTATCCCTAAAGAAATAAATCCTTCTGACAATGAAGTAGGCAAGGTTGAAGGGTTGTCTATTTTCTAAGCAATACAACATAAAAGCAATAACCGCTTGAGTATGGTCTCTATTTCCTATGGCGAAATAAATGTTCTCCCTAATGAGTAGTTCACAAGGCCTAAGGTGATCAAAGAGCTCACTTGTTTTGATTTGGTTTGGCAATTTGTAGATGGTGTTTCCCTCTTTGTCTATCTTTTCATGAATGGTTCTTCTATGGATTAGGTTACGAATATCATCAAGAGCTGGAAGACGTGAGTAGTAAGGTTCAATTTGCTCTAGGGTTTTCTCAAGTTCATCAAGACCCTATGCATTGGAGTAGATACAAATGCCTTGATTAGGGAGATGAGTAAGCTCAGCAAATTGAGCAAGGGAGAGGTTGAAATGATGATTGTTGATAACGAATTGGATTGAGAAATGGTTGTTGGAGTCTCTTTCACGCTTAAGAGTTTTGTAAAACTCAAAGATAAACCTAGGATAAATTTGCTCATCTAAAGATAACAAGCAATTAAAACCTATGGCGGTGAACTTGGCCACTAAGTCATCACTACGGTCATTATAGAAGGATGGGTCAATGGTTCTCCCTTCATGAACATATCTACTTTTTAAGGCCCTATAGATATCCGTAAGTGAACCAGACATGTTGGGATCATTGTAGATTTTTAGAGCACAAGAACGGGTTTTCTTGTAGTCTTGTTGGTATTCGCTTGGCATTTTGGTACCTATGTAATTTATAGTGATTTCGATGATAAATTATTATAAATGGCAATGACTTAATAAGTGAAAACTATAATGTAAGTGTGTTTATATGAGCTTGATGTGGATGTGCGGTTTGCTTGACCCTAGGAAAATGAAAATAGTGACAATAATAATGATAAGCAAATCGTGATGCACAACCTATATTTGATATTGCTCTAAATGAATGAATCGAATAATGCCTATGAGTTAAGCATTTCGTATACACATTCAAGAGTCTTAATGCATGGATTTTTTTTGTGTTGTATTAACAATGTAGTTAAACAACCCTTGTTTTGAAAAGTTCCTAGAAGTGAAAATCATGACATGGGATTTTTGTCGAAAATTGATTATTGGTGAATCGCTTCAATTATGCTTTTTGAGTATCAAAGTAGTTATACATTGTTATATCTTAGTTCTAATTGTACGAAAATAACAAACAAAATTAAAAGCCTCAAATTATGTGATTTGATCAAAATCAAAACCCTAGATATGAAATTAAATAAAAATTAAGATGAAATCACTTACAATAGTTGTTATATATTGATGATTTGTTGATGATCTTGTAGATTAGTTACTCCAATTGCCGATTAGAGTTATGTTTGTTTGAGGGTTTTGGTGTATGAGTTCGTGAGTATGTTTGTTTTATAATTGTTGTGGTCCCAATTTGTTTAAAATCAGTTATTTACCCGCGATATGTGACACACGAATCCATCTAAATAACGCACGGATATACCTATGGTGGATCCGTGGTTCGTAAGTTTCCAAAAATACGGACATAGTTGATTTTTGAGCAAATTAAGATACGGTGTTGTGTTTTTGGCAATTGGAATGTGTTATACATACTATTAGGGGTATGTGATATAATTTTTGGAGTCAACATCTAAGTTTTGAGTGAACGGTGCAACTTGTCATTAATTTCCCGATGGAATTTCAACGTAGTCGATGCTACTAGGAGTGTGTTATCTTTTAGCATAAGTTTGACCATTACTAATAACACAATCATTTATGAACATTTAGACTTAACAAAGAATCATCAACACAAGTGTGAGTTGCAATTCGATGATTGTTCTTTTCGTCCTTTTTAATCAATTTCGTAACTTTTATGTATTGACCATACATGTAGATTTTGAAGATATCTATGGTCATTTTATTGATATTTTCATCATCTAGTAAAATTCTAATCTCGATTATGTTCATGATCGGAAGTTTTTTAATTGAA
>BQNB010137725.1:0-17804 GCA_026074375.1 Tanacetum coccineum
CATATGTGTTACTTCTGTGAGTGATTAGAGAGATAAAATCATCATTTCCTTGTGCTTTTAGCCATAGCCATGTGTGATTCTTGATTGAGTTAGCCAATGAGAGCTTTTGAGATTACATTTCTATCCTTGCCGTTTTGTTCTATGATCTCTGAATTGTCTTATTTACCCATCAATTAAGAAAACCCCTTTGATTTTGATTGTGTAGTGAAAGTGGGAGATGATGAATAGTAAAAACCATATTTCCTGCCATTGATTTAACTGGAAAGGGGTTATTCGTTTTAAACTTTGGGTAATTGACAAATTTGGTCCCTCTCTATGATTATTTAAAGTTGTAATGTAAAACAACTTTTGAATTTGGCAACTTAAGTCCCTGGGGTTTATGGAAAAGGAAATGGGCTAAGAAAATGGGCTTTTAGATTGTATTTTTGGATTTGTATTTGGTATCCGGGTAGGGTTATTTAGGGTTTTGAGGCCCAATAAGGGTTTTTGGACTTTTCTAAAAGTTGAGGTGCTGGAATGGCAATTTAGGGATTTTGTCTTTTTATGGTTGACTTCTGTTGACTATGGTTTGACTTTCCTTTGACTGTTTGACTGAGGGTTGACTTTTTCATGGCTTTGCTTCCGGCTTTTGTACACTCTTCCGTTCTCGTGTCCGTGCTTGCCCGTTTTTGACGGTTTTATTGTGATTTTTGATATATCCGTACCTGCACACACAAAATACAAATACAAGCATATTGTTGTCATTTTTGGTCTGTTTTAGGTTTAATTGGGTTATTTTAAGTAATAACGGGTATGTGTATTTTATACTTATCACTACATAACTTCAGATCTTGAAGATGACCGAAGTTCTTCTCTTGCTCTTGAGGGAAGAAGGAAAGAGTAGAATATTGGATCGTATTTAAACAAGACTAAACAAGTTAAATGATCAAAGATTTATAGAGATTTAGTGAGATCTAGAGAGAGAAAGAACTGAGAGAAATTCGTGCAAAAGGGTTATGAAATCAGTTGGAGATGACCCACTATTTATAGGAGCTAAAAGCTGACAGTCTGGCAACAGCGGTCCCGGCGGTCCCTTATATATAAGGGGGCCGCCAGGCCTATAAGGGGGACACCGCCTAGACTCCGCTCCCTTTTTTGTCTTTTTGTGGGGAAGGTTGTATCTGGTATAGAAGCTTCCATTTTGGGGGGAAAACCAGATTTCAAATTTTATATTTAAATAAAACATTTCTTTTATTAAAAAGTATTTTGTGTTTATTTATTTTTGTGAAAAATACTTTTGTAGAAATGTAATGGTTAAGAAAAAAATATTTTTCTTTGATCATCCTACAAGTTTAATTTGTTTGTACATACCTTATGTGATTTACATTGGGTGCAAACAAATGTCGGTGTTGATGCAGACTTGAGACATAGAGTGTTGTTGATATGTATGCATTGATGATTTGTGATTACGAGTAACTTGCATACTTTACGTTATGTATTACAGGTTACATGTTTGTTATCACCAAAACATAAAGAGATCGTATAGATTAAATATTGTAATATTTGCACTAACAATCTCCCCCTTTTGATGATGACAAACTATGTAAACTATAGCACATAGTAGAGTTTAAAAGTTACTCGTTTACACTCCCTTCTCCCCTTTTGTCGAAGCAAAAAGGTATAATGTGGATTATGGTTGGAGCATATAGGTTTGAGGTTTGTAAAGAAGACATGAGAAGAGGGTACGTGCTCCGGGTATATATGTTGGAGGAATGAGAAGAGGATAGGTGCTCCAAGTATATAGGTTTGAGGTATGAGGATAATATATGAGAAATAAAGGTGAAGGTGATTGTGTGTTTCTTGGATAGTTTAGAAAAGGTCTTGAGAGGTGAGAAGTAGGCAAGACAAGAGGGTAGGTACTTCGACTCAAGGTTGATGGTGACTTAGAAGTGGAGGAGGTGAGGTATTTGGAGTATGAATAAACCCTTCATCGTATTTGACAATCCCCAATCCTATCTTCCTATAAAGGTGAGCTTGCATCATCCTAGTGAAGTCTTTTATCATCACGGTTTAACCAAATCCATGCTATTTAACCACATATATCCTAGCTCCCCCTTGCTTATTGCATCCCTATTCCTTGAAAAGGGACTCTAGCGGATCCATGGATCAAATAAATTTCCATAAAAACTTAAGACGTTCGATGAATTCAATTTAAATGAGTAGGACGCTTGTAAGTGCTCCCCCTCGGTGTAAGCTCCCCCTTGTTTGGGGCACCTAGGAATCAAGATATGGATGTGTGCTACAAAACAAAGTTAGTAGACAAGTGCACACATATATATAGCAAGATATTATTGGGAGACTAGACATGCATTTTTAGCGTTAGTATTCTAAAGTATGACACTTTAAGAGAAAGTTAGAAGCTAGACACATGCAATCATTGTTTTAAAATCAACAATCTAAATGATATAATTAAAAGACTCAAGACATATGTTTAAGGACAAATATCAGACCGACTTTTAATAAACGAGAATAAGATTCGTTTATTAATTAACACAAAAATATTATGAAAATGACCTTTTAAAAGTAGACGAATGACATTTAATATCTTGGCGAAATATGTCCAAAAAAAATTATATATATATATATACTTTAAAAGGATAAAAAGAAAAATAAGACGAGGATGGAGACGATGTGCTCTTGGATGTGAATGAAAATGATTCCATAGAGCCGAGAAGTGAGAAAGGATGAGCGATACTAAAGAAGGAACGTGTTGACGAGAGGTTGATAGAAAAGATTGATATATCATTTGCACTAACAATTGACGTGCATGTGATCCTATCGAAACAAAGGTGGATGATTGGGAATTCAAATGTTTGTTTGGTGTTTTGTTGGTTGACAATGTTGAGGAACAAAGGTGGGTATGTAAAATGAGGTGGTAGTTCTTTCATGGTGGAAGAATAATGAGAGACTCAACAATGTGGTGACTCAATAACACTTGAAGATTGAATATCTTCTTTGTGTTCTTCAGTTTCTAGAAAATAGAAAGTTTAGCGAAGGAGTGACATTTGCATTTAGCAAATTACTTAAATATTTCGGATGAAATAATTAAGTTAGGAGAGATATAGGAGGAATTTTAATAGTAACAGGACTATTAAAAGAGAAGAAATGTTTAGATGTGAGAGGAAACGTTAGAGAAGATAAGACTTATTACAAGTGAAAAGGAACGTTTAGAAGTGAGAAGAAACGTCAGAAGTAAAAAGACTATTAGAAGTGAGACGACTATTAAGAAAGAGAGAAACCGCTCAGAAGTGAAAAGACCATTTGAGGTGAGAAAAGACGTTTAGAAGTTAAAAGACCATTCGAGGTGAGAAAAGAAGTTTACGAGATGTGAGGATATTTGTGAGTATGATGATTGTAAGGATTGTATTTGAGAATGAGACGCATTTCATTATGAAATTCACTTGACCATTAACAACATAAGCAATGATGCTTGTGAGTTTTGATGAGAGACATGTGAGGAATGAAAATCGCCACTAGAATCTATAGGAGAGATATTGGGCATAGGTTTGGGTGTAAGAAAGACGTCAGCTCTTAGCAGCAGAAAAGAGAGAGGGTGAGTTCGTTTAATGATTTAAAAATAAATGACAGATATCTCAAGCCTGCTGCCGGCGGTCCCATATATATCTACGGGCCGCCAGAATAGATCTGGGGGCCGCCAGACCGCCAACAGGAGAGGAGTTTAGGGCTTGACGAATTTTGTAAAAGGAGTGACATTTTAATTTACATTTTGATAATTAAATATACTCAAAGTACTTCGGAATGAAAGCTGTTAAGTTGCCTACGACACATGGAACAGTGAATAGACTAGAATCGAGATAGTAGGATAAAAGTAGGTAGAAAGTATTTACGGGAAATGTGTTCCATCATTCCTAGACTAGACAAAAGACAATTTAATGATTCACGATTGATGAGCTACGGTAAAGAGAATGTGACGATTATTAACATCAAGACGCAAATCTATTGGTTAGGTTATGTTTCTATTTGAAACTTTGTCCGAAAGGAATTGGTGAAAGGAAATGGTGACGTATCTTCGGTGTGTTTCGTACGCGAAAATAATAATAATAATAATAATAATAATAAAGAAGAAAACAAACGAAGATGAAGGCGACGAGCTTGACAATGTCAAGATGGATGGTGGTCTTCTCGAGTATTGTGAATGTTCATAAAACAATCTCATGACGAGGTATAAGGTTATCTTAAAGGTGGTAGCGGAAATAGTAGAGGAAAGAGATTAGCCATCTCTATGGTTGTAGAGGCGTGGTTGAGTGAGAAGGAAGAGGTGTGATCGAAAGATAAAGAGTGTTTTCGTCAAAGAGAAAGAATGTTTTCTTCGAAGAGAAAGAATGTTTTCGTCGAAGAGAAAGAATGTTTCGTAGAAGAGAAAGAATGTTTTCGTCGAAAGAAAGAATGTTTTCGTCGAAGAGAAAGAATGTTTCGTCGAAGAGAAAGAATGCTTTCATCGAAGAGAAAGGATGTTTTCGTCGAAGAGAAAAGGAGAGCGTTTTAACTTATGTTGTTAAAAGGCTTGAATAGGGATTTTCGGATATGACCTTTAACGTTTGCGATCGCAAGTTAAAGATACTTGAATATTTCGGATGAAATATTTAAGTTGTCAAACCTACTTGGAGGAGCGTTAGATTTGTATCTAACCTTTTCTTGACGAAAGAGTGGATGATTTGGAAGAAAGCAAGATGATGATCAAAGGAGTGTGTGAGTGAAGACTCTAAGAGATTTAATACCATTTTGCGACTCTTTTGACTTTTTAGATTTGTGACACGGACGCGAAGAAAAATATTCTAGTGTGAGAAAATATATACCGAGATGCATAAGATATATAGATATAAGCATGCAAGTTTATCTAAGCATGCATCAACACAATAATCAACAAGATTAATGTGTAAGACTATATGACATTTAAATATTAATTGTCATACATTAAACTAACATAGTATAGGTGCACAATTAACACGTAAGTCATGTAAAATGACGCATACAAAACGTGATAATTTTAAATGCAATCATCATGTAAAACATGTTAGCATTTAGCACTTAGGAGCATGTGTTATATAGATAAACTAAGAGATATTTTATCTAAATTGCTAGTAAAAGGCAAACGCTTTTACAACAGACATGCATTCAATAGCTAAGCAAATAGATGTTGAGCATTAAGATAAACATGAAAGCATATAATTGCATTACATGGGAGCACGTTATAATCTTGAAAATTCAAAGCACATATGTGAGATGCAAGTAATCTAGATTGACTAAGAAGAAACCTAATATCTACTTGCTTAGTGTGTACTCCTAATGAGATACAAAGTTTATCGATGTGGACTATCATTAGGTATATTTAGAAAGAGCCATTTAGTCAATTTAGAGAATGAATATGAGACTATCACTAGTGGTGCTCAATTCAGGCTAAACACGACCATTTTTACGGGTTATACCACGAACCCAACTTCACTCTTGAAAGCAATTCAACCGTTAGGTCAAATTGAATTTCTAGTGCAATAGGTTCTCCAATAGCCATTCTCATGTTAGATAAAATAGAATTCCTATATTTTCCTAATGAAGTGTAGCAAATATAAACTTTGTATTGTCTTTTCATACATGGCCTAACATGACTCAACAAACATACTTTAATTTTGGTTCACATAATCCTAATCAAGATGTGTGGAATTCTAAGGTTAAATGATAGAGAAAGCAAGTTGTTGTAGGTATAAGAGAGAATGAGTCATATAGAACCTAGGAGTATGCTTAAGAGTGACAATGTGTAATGCTTTATAATAAGAGTGTTCAAAGAATGCACATTTGCATGTCTTTTATGAAAGAAATTCAATTAAGGTTATTTACCTTAATAGATCTTGTGAATGTTTCTTTGTATAGATAATGATGATTTACGAAAGGTTAGTTACATGTATGTTGGACTTTTTAAGCAAGAGATTAACAAGAGGAATATTATTTTAAATATAATGCCATATGGCAGATTTACCTAAACCGAAGATGAATCTAAGACGAAGGATCTATCGATCCATGGATGTGCCAAATTTGGGCAAGGATCATTTTCCTACTATTTAGGAGATGGTGTTGAAATTAGGTTATTAGGAGAAGCTTATATAAGTTATAAGGGTTCTTGGTTTGATTATTCGGAAATGACATCCAAGACTTACTTATCAAGTTGGAGTACTTATGAGTTTCCCGATGGAAATTCATAAGTCGTCAATCCTACTTAGAGTGTGTTAAGTTTAGCATGTTTAATTTGACCATAGCTAATAACACAACATTTGAACACTTTAGACTCAATGAGACATTTTTATTGCAAGTGTGAGTTACAACTTGATGACTAATCTTGTTGTCTTACAATCGACTTCGTGATTTCATGTAATAAACCGAGGAGGTTAAAAACATGTTTGACTCGAAAATATCTATGGTCATTTGATTGATATTTCCGTGATCTAGATAAATCCTAATCTCGATTTCATGTTCATATTCCAAATTTGTAATTAGATTGAATAGTGAGATTGATTATCGTTTGAATAATAATCATCTTCATATTCAAAATCTTTTTACGATCACCTAATGAAAGAAAGCACAAAAATGGTTTGTGGAATATGTTCAATTCTTCCTAATCCTAACCTTAGATGGTTAAAGGGTTCTCATTTGGTGAAGAAGAAATATTATGCTTATTTGGTAAAGTAAGAGAGAGTTTTGATGAGAAGATAGTTTGAGTTTTGAGTTGTGCTTTTGAATTGTTTGAGCAAAGTTACGTATGTTGTGCATTTGCTCATGTTTGGCTTTTCGGAGATGACGACTTTACCAATTGCATTGCAAGGTAAATTACTTGAATATTTTGGACAAAACATTCAAGTCGTCAATCCTACTTCATTGTGTATTTTATGCATATATTTGCCAAATATTTGGAACACAACTATTGGACAAGTAGATCTTAATATGTCATCATATACTAATTTAGTGAGTTATGATCCGATGCATATTCTTATCATCTTGGAAAGGGATGTCGTTATTTTCACATCAATCGAGTGTGATTGAGTATGTAGGTTTAAGATAATATATCTTGTTATATTTTGATATAATCTTAAAGTTAGACAAATAAGAATTCGATTTCTGTCCTTACCTCGAAATCTTGTCCAATTAGATTCGATAATAAACATAACTCATAGTTTGTAATAATGAGTTGATATGTATTTGAAATCTTTCTTGACCCTCATGAACACTCTTTAAAAAGAAGACAAATAAATTTTCATAGTGTGTTCCACTAATCCTAAGACTAGTTGTAAGGTGAGGTTGATGAATAATGACAAGTTAGTTTCTTACTTCAAGATTGTCATATATTTTGCTTGTGCGAAAAACTATTTGTTGATATGTATAGTATGCATAGTTTTTGACGTTTTATGAGTATATAAATAATTTTCCTAACCATTTTTATACAACACACATATTTTGTAGAATACTATACGTTTATAAAAGAATATAATTATGTGTGTGTGTTAGAACAATGCAAGCACAAACAAAGTTTTAAAAAATATATTTTCTTTTACTTAATTACCAATATATTAATACAATCTTTTATTTTGTTTAACCAACCCGAGGTCATAACACGCAAGATGATAAAAAAATATTTAGACATTTTGTTGGAAGAGAGATAATGTGTTGGAAATATTTTAATGATAGGTTTTAACATATGATCTTAGGACATTATTTTTCCACACACTTGACAAACTATTAACCTCTCATTTCTAAGTGGGTTACTACACTCAAAATGATCTACAAGATGTTTATGTAACACTTGTAAATATAGTGATCTATGCCTATATGCAATGCACAAATCAATTTTTCATATTAACGCAAGAAATTCTAGCGTAATTCCTATTAGGCATAATCCAAAAACTAATAACATACAAATAGCATACATGGCACATGTGTCTAGATATATAATTAGCTCAATTACAAATAGTAATAATTACTTATTAATATCTATTAACTAAGTTGAAACAAAAGTAAGTACACATAAGGATATTCGTCGTTGTTTTGTGTATTAGATATAACGATGTATACTTAGCTTGATTTGATTTGAAAATAAAATACTTTCCTCACCATTTCAAAAGTTTATCAAGATTCAATTATTTTGAAAGATTAAATACACCATTTTTTCAAAGTTACATGACTAGAAATGCTTGACTTGAAGGAAAGATAAGCTACAAGTTTTACATCAAAACAAAACATACAATTTTGACCACTATGTAGTATTTTGCATTTCTGACTAACTTTAGTTTGTTAAAATGACTTGGAAGTATTTTTAAATGAAACTAGACTCAATTATCTAAAAAATGGCGGGTGGCACGACTTCTACGGACTTACGGTTGATTTTATATGATTTTTCAAAGTTTGCCAAAATCTGCTGAAACAGACAGGCGGCCCCCATAAAGGTGACGGCCCCCAGATATATTAGGGGGCCGCCCAGACATTTATGGGACCGCCACCAGTGACCCAAAAATACGTTTTTTGTATAAAATCATTTGGTAACTTAATGTAAAGACGTAGGACTTCAGGGAGTTGTTCCAGCACATAGAACATGTGTTTTAGACATCATTTTTACTCCTAGGACTTACAAAGACGTATTTTATACTTCCAAGCTTTTTGAGAATATTTTCAGTCAAGCTAGTATACGAGGTATATTTAACAACAAAACTAATACGAATCAAGCAACAAAACACTTTTCATATTTAATCCCCCTTCATGGGTAATTTGATACATGGATCGTACTCTATTTTAAAAACCATTTGTTTTGAAAACTAGAGCGACGTGGCTCTGATACCAATTGTGGAAACCGTAGAGGGGGGTGAATACGTTTCCTTTTAAAATCTTTAAATCTTTTGTATCAATTTTTCAATCACTCTCTGCCGGCGGTCCCATAAATATATGGGGGCCGCCTAGTACATTAGGGGGCCGCCCTATTTAAGGGGACCGCCTCCAGAAGAGGTTTTCGGACTAGATCATTTGTATCAAATCACCAATCAAGTTTGACGCAATATGAGAAGTGTTGATAATGGATTTACAATAACTATCGCATATTCTACCAATATATCCACACTCACAATGTTTACTTACAAAGAGCTACACAACCATGACTAACACAACATACACAACAATTCACACAATCATAAGCACAATGCAAGTGTAAAAGTAAAGCGATAAATGTAAAGACATAAGTAAAGAGAAAGGTAAAATAAAATACAAACCGACACGATGATTTATGTTCGGTCACGAAGCTCCTCTTCGCCCTACTCCACTCCTTGAAGTTATCCAACTGAGAGTTAACTTCATAATCAAACAAGATTCCCTTTCGGCGAGAAAATTATACAAGATTACATTATTTTTGACACTAAGCTAGATGTCGAGTACTTATTCGGGTACAACCAAACCCGTTATGTTTATGGCCCAAAATAAAAAAAATTGTGTTTATGGCCTAAAACACATAAGCAACATCAGCTTAAATTTTTTTCCAATTTCTTAGCGATTAAATCAGATCCCAATAATTTCTACTTTGCCGATATAAATATATTTAAAGTTAGTCCTAATTCTTTCTTTTGAGTGAGTGAGAATAAATTCTCTAAATTCTAACCCCACTTCCACCAATGTTATTTTAAGGCTCCTTCTTTTAATAATACTTACCAAACCCCCACAATCAAACCCATCTAAATATATACATCATTTGGATCTAAACAATAATAAAGTCTTAGAAGGACATGGACTCGATCTATATAGTAACCAAATGTTTGTTACAAATTGGGCATAACTTGAATACATAAACTTCGGATCGTTGAAGATGATCGAAGTTCTTCTCTTTGCAACTTGAGGGACGAAGGAAAGAGGGGTTAATAAAGTTTGGATCACATTTTAAACAAGATTAAGTTAAATGATCAAAGGTTTAGAGAGATTTAGTGAGATCTAGAGAGAGAAAGAACTAAAAGAAAATCGTGCAAAAGGGTTCTGAAAATAGTTGGAGGTGACCCACTATTTATAGGAGCTGAAAACTGTCAGTCTATTAATGGCGGTCCCAGCGGCCCCTTATATATAAGGGGCCCGCCAGGCCTATAAGGGGGCCGCCGCCTAGACTCCGCTCCATTTTTTGTCTTTTTGTAGGGAATGTTGTATTTGGTATAAAAGCTTCTATTTTGGGAGGAAAACCAAATTTCAAATTTTATATTTAAATAAAACATTTCTTTTATTAAAAAGTATTTTGTGTTTATTTATTTTTGTGAAAAATACTTTTGTAGAAATGTAATGGTTAAGAAAAAATATTTTTCTTTGATCATCCTACAAGTTTAATTTGTTTGTACATACCTTATGTGATTTACATCGAGTGCAAACAAATGTCGGTGTTGATGTAGACTTGAGACATAGAGTGTTGTTGATATGTATGCATTGATGATTTGTGATTACGAGTAACTTGCGTACTCTACGTTCTGTATTACAGGTTACATTTTTGTTATCACCAAAACATAAAGAGATCGTATAGATTAAATATCGTAATATTTACACTAACAGTAAATATTTTTTATGTGATGTTGTATCTGTTATAGTAGTCGCATGCGTTTTGAAATCTTGTGGTCCACTCTTGTACTAAATTAAACCTATGAATTCACCAACATTATGTTGACGTTTTAAACATGTTTTCTCAGGTGCTTAGCTTGGCTTGATTCTTGATGCTAAATGGAGTCTATTTGCTATGTGACATCGCCAATTTCAAGACTTGTCTATTTATATACTCGTTGTCATTGTCAAACTTTATTATGCTTCCGCTACATTTAATTTTCATATGATCGGTTGTAAAACTTAATTAAATTTTCTTTTATGCAACGAGTACACTTTTTTAAACGTCCATGATTAGTGGTCATTCTTTATTGCTTGGTGTTCGGATTGTTATGATGTCACGCCCTCGGACACGTATTCCGTCCAGGCCCCGTCTGGGGGTGTGACAATAAAATACTGACCGGGAAGTATGCCACCACCCCTAGTCTCAATACAAAATGTCCGTTACAGGGTGTTCACCATCGGATTCAGACCCCGAACAAGGTTGTCAAACCCAATAGATCTATTTAATGCATTCAGCGTATACCTCCTCAGTAATTAACGGTCACACAGCAAAAGGCATATAATCATAAAGTGGAATCATATCATGTATCAAAAAACATTGCGTTTAATTTTCAAAACAACATGTATCCCCCTCGTGGGTTATAAAACATTTAAAAATGGTTCAAAAGCGAGGCTATGAACTCACCTTGATCAAAGCCGAAGATCCAAAATAACCGTAACAATCCCAAGACGTCTCAACAACGAACTCAACTGCGACCTATAATTTATGTCGCTCGATTACTATACGATAAGATACGATCGAATAGTGCGTACATCGCAACTATTAAAACTATATAGATATACATACACATGTGATGAGAAATCCACTTGCGCGTCCTAGATCCTAATACCCCATAAAATTGAGTACGATCTCTCTTCCATTTATATGTTACGCCACTTTAATCAAAAACTTTCTATTTTTGGAAAGTTACTATTGGTATGTGCTTAAATACACATGCCTTTATCTCAATAAAACGAGCTTAAATGACCAAAAACGGACATAAAATGCCAATATCACATGTTTTGATGATGTGTACTTTGGGGCAGTATGCGTAATCAACAAAAAGATAAAAAAACAAGGCAAAAATCAAACAAAACCGAGCACGAGATTGTAAAGAAAAGCCAGAGCCGAGGACATTTTGCAAACCGGCCCAAATAATAATAAAAAGAATCGGGAGCCCAAGAAAGAAGCCCAAATAAGGACTTAACGACTGGGTTATTCCTCCACAACCAGAAACATATCATCATCGTTAGTCCCTCAGCCATGAACTCGTTGTTTCCCGTACACTAACGCCCGTTACCCGCTTCATCTTCATTTGAAATATAATAAAATATGAGCAAAAAATAGCGCATTGAATGGTCAAGGTCAAAGCAATTAATGTGCAGTTTCAAATTAAATGGGAAATGTCAAAGCAATAAATGGGCGGTTTTAAGTTTGATTGGTATGTGATTATTGCTTTCCATAAGCAATTTTAGAAGGTTTTGAAGATGATTGGTAGTTTTTCCTCACAAGATGCACAACATTCCCTTATAAATAGGGATGAAAATTACACATTGAAAATCATCGAGGAGAAGGGTAGCTCTGTTTAAGCTATTTACAGTTTCCTGCAATTTACTCTTATGTCTTTTCCATGCATTTCTTTGTTCTTACGCTTTATTGTGAAGCAAATTTTCTTTTTCAAGTAATTGTAATCTCAAGTTTTTCTCAATCAAAACTTCAGATTTCGTAAATTCTGTCTAGATAGTTGTTTTCTATGGTTAATGTTTGAACGATTGTAAGTCGATTTTTCTAGGTTTGGTTTTTAGATCTATTGCAACTCGCCTCCCATTTTTTTAATAAATACTTTCACTTATTGGTTAATAATTCGTAGCAAAGCAACACATATTTCTTACTATCTATCTTTCTATTAGTTTTGGGGAGCGGCATTTTACTTGTTTTTTGTCCTTTCTTCCCAAATTTTTGTTCCTTGATTTATTAGATTGGAGATATAATAGCAGAGATGATTATTTGGTTCGATTCGATTATTCGGTTAGTAGCATTATTCTTGTTTGAAGATAATGGCTTATGGATGTGGGGATTAAGTTTAAGGATGCGAGTCCGAGCGGGTCTCATCTCGTCATCTTTTCACTTCTCGTCTCATTCGGTATTTTCATTTTCTTAGCTTCGTAATTGTTTTAGAATATTAATCGTTTATTGCCATGTTTAATTTAGGCATTATTATCATCCATTTGCTTGTTGCCCGTAGCATAGGTATGCTTATTATTTTCGCATAGATACCATGAGTAGCGAGTAGTTGATTAGTATGCTTGTCAAGTAAGATGTGTTTAGTGAACTAAGAATGGAATAATAAAAAGTGACTAGTGATTAATATTTTGTGGAAAATTATTTAGATTAAAGTTTTGTTTAGTCGAACGGGCACAATCCGCAAGATTAAATAGGCTTTAATTTAGCAATTAATTTCTCATTAAAAAAATCGTTTTCAATATTAAGTCAACGTTTTGAGGATTTGGTTTATTAATAGGAATTAAGTCGTCATTAAAAATCCACACTTAAGAATCTAAACATTATTTACTTGACAAGCATATCTCTTTAGATATATTTGAACCGTTTTGTTTGCTTTTATTAGTTGTTTTTTTAATATTATTGATATTATTAGTATTCCTATTATAACTAGTACTAAAAATTGTTATTTTCTTTAAAACAGTAGATATAAAAACCAAAACAAATTCTCAAATATTCAAAAACCCGATCACAAACTTCAACAAAAAGTTCAATTCACGCCTCGTTGGAACATAAACTACCCGGGAAACGACTAGAAAGGTTCCATTTCGAAATCGATACTTCCGGAATTATATTTTATTTGTGAGTTGGTTTATCGCTTTGGTTAGAAGTGATTTGCTAATTTACCTATGTTATATATATATATATACTGTTGATTACGATCAACTATTTTTAGAAAATTACTATTTTCGAAAAGTCCGTCCATTTGGTCACGTTAGTCCATAAAATGTTTTACCTTTTATCCATAACCATTTTATCATTGTCTTGTCAATTATATGACACCCCCGATGATATTCTCCTTATATACTTGTATGTATAATATACTATATTTCAAAAGTTTCCATTTTTAGAATTATCCACGTTCATAAAAATTGTTAAGTCTAAAATGGTATACTTGTAATAATAAGTGTTTATTATTTTTATAAACATCCAACAAGTCTTATATCAACCCGTTGACTTTCAAAAGCCAACGTTGGACTTTATTTGACTTTTACTATTTATATATATTTTCCTAAATCTGACCCGTCTAAAACGACCCGCTATTTCACATTTTCACGACTCGGACTCTAAATAGATTTTATGCAAAACCGATGTTCCGAAAAAAAAATTAGTTTTAGGCGAGACCTGAATCTCAATAGAAAATGACCAAAATGCCCTTACGAGATTCTGCTGGAAACTTATTATATTTTTAATATAGTGCAGAAATTTGATTTTCAGTTTTGACCCGTTATCATGCGATTTTAAAACTAACAAACCTCGCGGCAGAGTAAAACGACATTCCGAACAACTTTCGTGGTTCGCCGGAAGGCTAAAACGAACTCGAAAGTGCTCAAATCAGAAATTTTATATCCTGCCAGCTTTTAATATTTATTACAAGTGACTTTATTTTCTAGGTTAAAGTGTATATCTTGATTTCGCTCTAGATTCTTCGTTATTAGGAGTTAGGAGCTTCATTTTATATCAAAACGATCGTAAAAATAAACTCTATCATATTTTCCAAACAAAAGTCAAATTTTACAAAATCTTGGACCTTGAAATCCATGTCCAGTTTTCTGCCCAAATCTACGCGGTACAAAACGCGCCAAAATTCAATTTCGACCCAAAAATCCATTCACGACACATCTAAAATAGACAATAACCAATATCCAATTCGCTCAATCATCCCAAACAAAATCTAAACTAGACGACGCAAGATCCATCAGATTTCATCACATGCAAGCTTTGAAAACTAATCAAATCGCGAAAGCAAATATTAATCTAGTAAATAAAATACTGACAATGCTTTATTAAGCAAGATCGGACAAAACTCGGACTCGCCTTGTTCCTTCTTGTCTTAGCCGCGGCTCAAACCAAACCAAAACCCCAAAACCTTAACTTTTAATAATTCAAATCTTGTACAAAACTATTTCCCACTAGCTTCTAGTTAATATCTTGGATCAAAAACCCCTTTCACTACCATAAATCTTCTTATTTAATTCAAAATCCAAACATGCATAAACCTTGTTGCATGTAACCTTTTTCACTTTAGATGATCAATAAATCAAAATCTAATTAACATTTGATGACTAGAAAAATCAAAACACCAAGGGTGTTTGTTTTGTTGCTTCGGCCGAACCCAAAAAGAAAGAAAGAAGACAAAAACCCACTTTCACTTGCTTCTACATTAATCTAAATCATTTTTAAGTGATAAAAAGGAGGGATTTCAAGATTAAAATATTTGATTTATGCTTTGTTTGTGTGTGTGTCCAGCTAAAAAAGAGAGAACAAGGGGAGGAGGAAACCAAATTTTGAACTATGTTATATGTGTGAAGTGAAATGATAGTTATACAAACTTGGGAAGCAACCTAGTAATCATTGTGGTTACATGGGAAATAAAAAAAAAATTGGTTTGTGTGTGTTGGGTGACTATAGCCGCCGGCTATAGAGGGCTAGGGGAGAGCATGCATAAAAGTTTTTTAAACATTTTTTATTACTAGTATTTTCTTGTGAAACCTTTTTAATTAAACTGTAACATTTGTATACAATATTAATAAAGGTGTACATTAAACGCGAGTTTTGGCCAAGTCAAGGAACAAATGACAACGGAGTATGCGAAAAATATAATTTACAAAAATAAAACATTAATAGGGCGCGCCATAATTTATTACGATGCTAAAAACGTTTATCGGTCGTGCGGTCAAACATTGACTCGCGAAACGAAAAAAATAAAAAATTTCTCAAATTCATCCGTAATAAAATACGAAAATATTTATTTTTGAAAATTAAAATTTTACATGTCGACGTTCAATCATAGATATTCATAAAATAATAATTATTACATCGAATCCGCGATCGTCATACGCGTCGTAAAACTCAGGTTGTTACATTCCACCCACCTTAAATGGAGCGTCGTCCCGGTGATCATCCTTTCTTACTCATCTTAATTTCACTTGCGGTGAAGCGGATTCCTCGTCACTGCTCAGATTTGCACGCTCGCACTTAACGAATACACAATACTTTACTCGCTTTGACCATTCCGGACGGAAAGTCAACAAGACAAATGGTAATTCTACCATCAAAACCGAAAACACATTCACAATCTCTCTCGTCAAAAGAGACAAAATACGCCACAGAAATATCCGATACAGTTCACTATGTCGCTCTTTTAAAAGAAAACTCAAAACAAATGATCAATCTGACTAAATTTGGCGATCATTTCAATGAAACAAGGCTCACTTCGCCAACCAAAACAAAATACACGTCATTAATCCAAAACCAAAATATACATCATTAAGCATTACCAAATATACGTCGCCCTCCCGGTCTCAATAAATAATGCACCACCAGTTGCGAAAATATTCCGGAGTACATATGACCCCATCAAACGCATTATAGCATCATTACACATAACCACATAATCATATAAGCACATATTCGCCTATTCGTCATTTTAAAATGACTTTATATTTTGGCCTAGCTTTTCTTAGGCATTTCATCACACCCGCGTTTAACCAAGCATTGGTGATAATTATCACATATCGTGCTTGCTTACTACGAAGCTTTAGCAAAACAATTCATGCTCGCTTACAATGAAGCCCTAGCTAACCAACTGTGCTTTCTTATTAGGAAGCCTTAGCAATGGTTATGCTTATCACGCGGGTTCATACCCAACCAATCAAATTGCTCATTATACCGAGCTTGTCAGATGGCTAAGCTTCTTGGAAATGATCTCAACTTAATCACAGCTAGGTCTTAGCCAACCATAGTCATGCCTGTGGGTTAACAAGCCCCAATCAACAATAGACTATCGGGTTTGCGTACCTCTCAGACCAACCTTCATCTACATCCGGGTAAGTATACCCATTCACTCACGTCCTATGCCACATCACGGGCAACACAAAGCGACCTAGACGCTTACTACCATTCAAAAGTAAATAGCACATAAAGCACCTTTTTCACATAATTTGGCGGCGATAATCCCGCTAGAAAACATATATTGTCGAAAGACAAATCGAAAACATTCAAGAAAACAATTAAGCATCATGGGCTCGTTGCGCATTTGACGAAGATCGCAATTCTAACTCCAACATTTTCGCACCGCGACTAGCATAGTCGACTCGGTCCTAACGCATCGCATCAAATCTTAGATGACCCAACTAATCAAGTCGAGACAATTACGCTCCTTCTTAGTTCAATACCTTTCGACTTAAGGCATTGGCTACTTTGATTGTTTCTCTAGGATGGGAACAGATGTCGCCATTTAGCTAGAATCTCTAATCTTTTCGCCCTTATATATGCACTTTGAGTCGCTACGTCAAGGGGTAAGGACCACTACACCTAACCTTAAGTCAGGGGTCGCTTAGTGTCTTATTCTAATCCTCGACGATCCAAGTATGTTCACAACTATACTACCACTACTCTCCATTTCGGGGAAAGAAGTCTTATTCACGGCCATTGGTTGCTACATCAATAGCAACACACATTTGATGTAGGAGAAGTCTTCTCCATTCTCACTTTCAATCTCGGAACTAAACCACCTTGTCTTCCACCCACCTCGGAAACCTTGCGACTCCAAGTAGATCTCTTTTCAGCGTCGGTATCCGGTTTCTTGGTATCTCATCATCTAACCACCTTACCATTTTTCCATGACTTTTGAGTATGTCTACGTGTCCATGTGCGATGGCACTCTATACCGTTACTAGTCCTTGGACATTTTGTCGTTATGCGGCATGCGGATGTTTAGTCCGGCCTCACACCAAGTCTTGCTACAACAAGCATCTGGTTCGCACCCTCGATGACTCAATTATATGATTGCTTACTAGCACACCGACCACACTTGGTCTCAACA
>BQNB010137726.1:0-17804 GCA_026074375.1 Tanacetum coccineum
AGAATTCAAGCTGCTCAGGATCGACAAAAGAGCTACGCTGATTTGAAGCAAAAGCCGATGGAGTTTGAAGTTGGGGATAAGGTTATGCTTAAGGTCTCACCTTGGAAAAGGGTTGTACGATTCGGTAAGCGGGGCAAGCTGAACCCGAGATATGTCGGACCTTTCAAGGTGTTAGCAAAAGTTGGGAAAGTTGCCTACAGGCTAGAACTTCCTCAAGAGTTTAGCAGAGTTCACCATACTTTCCATGTGTCTAATCTGAAGAGATGTTACGCTGACGAACCTTTAGTCGTGCCGTTAAAAGGAATTCATGTTGACGATAAGCTCCAGTTTGTGGAAGAGCCCGTTGAAATCATGGAACGGGAGATTAAACGGTTGAAGCGAAGCTGGATACAACTGGTTAAGGTTCGCTGGAACTCTAGGCGGGGCCCTGAGTTCACCTGGGAACGTGAGGATTTGTTCAAGAAGAAATACGTACAACTTTTTACAAACCGGGCTTCGTCACACACTACAAGGTCTTTGAGGACAAAGCTCTTTTAACGTGTGAAGACTGTAACATTTCTCAATTTCAGGTCATTTTACGACTCCTATTATTTGTCACTATTTATTTTGGTCCGATACGCGTTTACTTTTAATTTTGCTTTTGAGCTAAATCGCGTAGACTAGAAATAACCATTTAATGTAAACGGTCATCAAATAAATTAAGGTTTACATCAACCAAGTAATATATAATTATTAAGAACATAATTATTAACTTGGCGTAAATTATTTTTATTGGTCACGTAAAAGGTTTACGTTTCACAATAAAATACATTTGGACACACCCTTGAAATACTTAGACTTACCTAGACTCAAACCAATACCCACTTTTACAACCTTAACATAAAAATTAAATCAATTTTGTGTACACAACCCACTAGAGCCGAATTATGTGATCAAGGCAACTAGAAATCTTCCAAATGATCTACACTAAGTACATGTACATCTCCTACTAATTAATACTAGTACTAATGGTCCCCTAGCTAACTAATACACAATGGATAAAGACTCATTTGACTCCCTTTGCCTTGTTTTGCCGCGATAATACACACACACATACACAAATCATAATATTTCTAGTATCTAGTTAAATCTTGTACAAATATCCTTTAATTAAAGATTGTACTTAAGTGGTTTAGCAAGAAACCATGGGTGATTAACTAGAAATCCTTAAAACCACTTCATAAGGCTCGTTTTTGGTTAGTTTAGGACTAAGGGAAACTAACTAGCTTATGTGTATATATATACACACTTACATTGTCACATAACACCTTTCTAAAACTCACAAACTCTCTCTAGACCAAGAACACTTTGTTTTTCCCCTCTTTGCTTCGGTACGCATTAAGCCGAGCCAAGCATCACTCAAACACGACACCACATTACACAAGACAAGGATTCTAAGGCATTGGGTTAGACTAGGAAGGAAAATACAATCATACCTATACGATTTGGGGATTATACGATTCGGGTTTGCTTCTCAATCCAAAACCAAGAGCCTAGGACTATTGTAAGTCGAACTAAACTCCTATCTATCTATATTCTAGTCGTTTTAACATGTCTAGTTAGAAAGAGTCACGTTACCTTGTGTGTAACAAGGTTAACGTGGGCACGAACATGCATGGTTCGACCCATGCATGGTTTACGCGCGTATATTAAGTATATGAGGCCTTGTGTGGTGCAAACATGTATAAAACGTGATAAAATATTAAGTTAAGCTTTAAGCAATCATTTAAAATACACGAATAAGGATCATGGTGGTCATGGGTTCGTTTTACTTGGTCACGCAAATTCTATACGTAAGCACTTGTTGTAAACGCAATACTAGGGCTTGGGAACATGCATGAGACATTAGTAAACGTTTGCATGTGGGATACGAACAACATATGTAAGCTAACAAACAAAACGTGGTCGCTAGGGCTATATTCGAACCATATAAATTACTAGGGAAAACAATGGGCCTTGTATGACCCACATAAGCTCACGACTTGGGCCCAACCGGCCCAAAAACCCACGGGCGAGATCCATTGCTTATTTTTAAGCTCATTCAAGCTTATTGGCTTAACTAAAATAACTTATTGAACTCATATATAACAAACATGCATAAGTTAAAACTCTATTGGGCCTTGCGAGTCCAATAGCCACGGACGAACCCTATCAGGCCCAACAAGCCTCCTGTAATAAGCCTACGACTCATGAATAAGCTCTACGAGCTTATTTAAGGACTAGGGGTGCTTATTTGATTCACTTGAAATCCTAAAATACATATAAGAAGCTAGCCGAGCCCTTAATGGACCTTGTGGTCATTAGCGAGGCCCAATATGGGCCCAACAGTCCTAATAAGCTCAAAACAGCTTAATTATAAGCTTTGCGAGCTTATTTAGAATCCTACAAACTTATTTCAACCAATATAAACCCTTTATACCTTTTAAAAACCAAACGGACCTAAAACAGGCTTAACGGCCCATTACCGTGAACCACCGAGAGCCATAAGCCACAAATAAGCATTGGTAGCTTATTTGTGAGCTTAAACAGCTTTTGAAGCTTATACTAACCCTAGACAAGCTAAAGGACCCAAATGGATAAAGCCCAAATGCGTACAACACTTAACGGGCTTGCAATGGGCCCAAAAGCCCATTACCGATGCTTAACGGCTTATTAAATAAGCCACACGGTAAAACAGCTTAAAAGAGACCCAAATAAGCTCAATGAGTCTAGAAAGTGAGTTGTATAATCTAAGGAGCCCATTTTGCAAACTTGCGGTTAAGGTTGTTGGGCCAACGAGCCCAATAAGCTCAAAATAAGCTCATCCGAGCTTATTAATAAGCCAAACAGAATTATGTAGCTTAAATAAGCTTAACGAATGCCTTAGTGCTTTTTAAAACTTAATCGGACCTTTAAAACACTTATTGGACCTTAACGGGCCCAATAAGGTCCATTAAGCCAAAATAAGCTCTCCCGAGCTTATTTATAAGCTGGAACAGCTTATATTGCTTATTAGAGCTTAATAAAACTTGTTGCCACTTGTTAGATCTTAATTGGAGTTAAAATGCAATTTTTACAAGTTAAGGGACTAAATGTGTAAATTTAGAAACTTAAGGGTTAAAACTGCCATAACTAATTTTATAAGGGTTAGGGACTGTTTTGAGCACTTTTGGAACTTAAGGGGCTGTTTAAAACATGTAAGGACCTAAAATGTAAATTGTGTAAAGTTGGAGGACTAAAAGTGAAGTTATGGAAACTTAAGGGTTTGAAATGTAAAATAGTATATATTTTATATACCCAGGGGCTGTTTTGTAATTATAAGAAACTTAAGGGTATTTTGTGAACGAAAGTGATTTCATAAACATTTAACTTGTCGGACGAGTTGTATTCAGGAAATATACGAGTTAAACCTACGATTTAATAAATACGAATATTTATTAATAACCGTTATACGTAGACAAGAACGTATGGGATAGTTTACCTTTCCAAGAGCCATCAACAATTTCAAATACATTAAACACGTACACCACCACACAAGTGATAACAGTATATATATAAACTAGCAAATTGTTGTAGTTTATACATTGAGTCTTTAGCCTAAACTTGTAGACTAAGACTGGCCGTATTTACTTAGGTATTTGACGGTGTGATTCATACTTGGATATCTAATATCATTTCAGAGGACTATTTACTAAGGTGAGTTCATAGCCCCATGTTTTATAATTTCTTAAATGATTTACATCTTTGGGGTGAGAACATGCTTGTTTTACAAATTGGACGCAAGTGTACATTTTATACAATGATTACGTGTTTGCCTAAGTAGCGATAACCCACTGAGCCCTTTATCATGAACTGTCAATTACTGGATTGTGAGCGCGAATGTTATAGATAGATCTATTTGGGATTGACAATCCCCGTTCGGGTGATTAGCTATCACCGGGAACGAACGTATACCATGTCGGATTTGGGATGTTGCGGGTTAAAACATCATTCACGGGCATTCATTGGCAATATATTGCATTCATACATGTCGAGCTTCAGTGTCATGAGCTTAGGAAAACGTAATTACTTTTTATGATGTTTGCATTTGTTGCTTAATCATACACTTGGAAATCTTGCGGTCCTACTATTGATTTACATAAACCTATGAATTCACCAACTTTATGTTGATATTTTAAGCATGTTTTCTCAGGTCAATAAGGCACGGGGTGCTCAGATACATTGGGGGTCACTCTTTGGAAAGAGTCAGTACTAAAGATTTGGGCGTATTACATTTTGGGAACATTTGTTATAAACCGAAATCTTTACTTATATTGTCGAACAATTTGAAGCCATGAGCTTATGTAATGAACAAGTATTTTGTTAATCCAATGTATCTTTTTAAAACGACACGTTAGTGGTCGTTCTCATATCTTGTGCTATTGATCTATGAAGTAACGCCCTCGGATATTCAACATTCCGCTGCTACCCAGATTTGGGGGTGTTACAGATTGGTATCAGAGCCAAGGTTATAGAGAACCAGGTCAAAAGTTTTGTCTGGACTATAACCATTTTCAAACACTGTTTTCACAAATGGGATTTGCGAGGCATACACCTAGGTGTAACTGACTAACAAACAGAATCCTTACAAGGTGTACTAGAATCATGTTGAGCTAAAGACCTAGGTGTGACAAAGTCACAAACAGGTTCCTTAGTTGGTTCACTAGAATCTTTCCATGTCAATAACAACATCTTTTCAGGCCTATGTTCAATTCCTACAATGCTACCAAGCTCATCAGTAAGCTCTTCTATTGTTGCCCTAAACCGTGGTGGTGGCCTATTGTAAGAGTCTACAGCCGTAACAACATGTTCTATATAGACCTCAATCAACTTAAAACTTCTAACAAGGGTAACCAGGCAACGGACATCCTCCTCACATGCTAAAGTATACAACCCTTCATCTAGACTAGCCAGTGGTATAAGATAATTATAAAACAGGGGCTCAGACTTACCAGTATAACCTAATTGAACAACCATCATGTTTAGCGCAACGACAGTAAACAGATCGATATCGACCATATCAAAAATGTCGACATGACCATTGACATACCTTCTGCATGGATACCTTTGAAATTTTCCACCATGATGTATTCAAATCGAAAACATATTGGGTGCATTCTATAAAAATCAAAATCAAAAATTAACATCATAAATCAGAAAAATAAAACAACTAAAGAACACTACACTACATTTCGTAAAAAATTAAACTTTAAGCAAAAGGGCTTCAAATCATTACCATATGCCGATTCAAGATCTTCAATTAGTTTCTCGGTGGTGCCCGTCCACTTTATTCTACGGAGCTTCCATCCCGTTTGGTCCTCTAATACCATTGAAAGTAGGGTTTGAACGCATCAAAATAATGTAGGTCTGCTTTTGGGAGTGATTTGTGAGAGAGTAGGAATAGGATTTAGGCGGGAATAATCTTATGAAATGATAGGGATCAAAGGTGTAAGTGAAATGAATAGTAAAAAATTTATTGGCGATGTGCTAGGAAGTGTACAGGTGTAACCAAAAAAAGCTCATGTGTAAGGGACCAACAGTGCAGCAACATATTTTTTATGTAAAATTACCATTATACCCGTTACTAACGAAGAGACTTAACAACCATTCATCCATTGGGACCACACACGCTCCAAAATGACCACTTCCATGACCATTACCACCGATTTTCAAAACGGGAGAGTGAACGGGTAAACGAGGCTGACTACAGGGACCATCGATGTAATTTACCCTATTTTTAATTTTAACTCCTGTTATTATTAATGCAACATTTTCAGCTTTTGATCAAGCTAAGAATGCACATATGTTATCAGCAGTAAACACATACGTTCAGGTTCTTCGGATTTTACATGCTTTTTGCCTCACACAATATTTTGATCTTGGGTGGTTTCAGTACTTTTTATGTATCAATAAAACTCAGTTGAAGATGTCTTTGTTTATTTGCAACTGCCATATTCCAGTGGTATTCTACAATGATGCCACTCTTTGCAGGCTCGCCCTTTGTCGCTACTGTAGTTTGAACTTATAACCATGTAAAACCATGAAAAAATGTTGATATTGTTGGGATGTGCTCATGTCATACGGATATTTAGCAACTAGAAGGGTTTCGGTTTAGCACGAGTTTAATACACGTGCGTATTTTCAAGAAGCTCCGGTTCTTCCATAGCTTGATAATACGATATGTTTTCCATTTACGGTTTTATGTTAATTATCGTTGCTATATGTGTTCATTTTCCGCTGCGTAGCTCGTATATTATTATGCGTAATAATAGGTTATTAGATAACTAATTCCAACAGATATGGGTACGCGAATTACACCGGCCCGTGGTTATTTTCATATTTAACCAATTCAACATTAAATTTGGTTTACCATATGGTCGGAACTTACCTGTTATACTGACCCCATGTTCGACATATTATATGAGAGTGTGCGGCACATAAGGCCTCAAAGCTTTGCGAGACTGAGTATATAACTCCTATATATATTTTGCGCCTTTAAATCCACTTCAAACATCAACATATTAACGAAATATGAAATCATGTTCTAAACATTTGTTAAACTCTACTACAAGTGCATGAGAGTGATGACAAACTCATTTAACTAAAGCTATAGATCGTTACAATGTATCAATAATCGCATGTTTAGTTTTCACGTGAACTTTTGCACAAGGTCCGTTATCGTTTTAGATATTTACATTTTATGATGTTGAGTCCGATCAAATGAAAAATAAAATTAAAATGAGAATAGTAAAAAGGAACCACAACCGCATATTTAAAATGCAAGAATAAAAATATTTATTTTTTTTCCTTCTTATTTAAAATGTATGGTTGGAAATTTTTCTCACTATTCTCATTATCATACTCCTAATCCCCATTACGCTAGAGGACAAATTAATGAAAGCCTTTGAGTAGGCTTATTTTGGCCCAAGATTCCAATTCACAGCATGTCATATGCGGTCTTTTTTTTCCCCATTTCTTGGCATGCACCATCCAATCCAATGTATCGTATGCACCATCTATATATATACAAGAAAATCCAACCATACCATCATTAGAATCCTAAACCCTTCAAAAAAAAGTAAGGGTTTTAGCTGTACAATAGCAACGTACTTTCGGTTTTGTTCCATGTTGGTACGTGAACTTTTTTTGATTTACATCTAATGTAACGAAAACTTTCGAGTTTTGTGTTTAATTTTCACCAACTTGTCCGGGGCAACCGGGAAAAATAGTTTTGTTTGTACTTTTTCACCAATTAACGACTTTTCTAATGTTCCATTTTGATTACCGTGAACTTTTTCTAATATTCCGTTTTGGTACGTGAAAAACTTTTTTTCTTAATGTTCCTATTTTCTGTACCGTGAAATTTTTCTAATGTTCGTTTTGGTACGTGTAACTTTTTCTAATGTTCCGTTAGTGGACCATAATATGAGTCATTCCGTAAAAAAGTTTTACGGTGCAATTAACACAAAACCTGAAAGTTCGTTACATTAAGTGGAACAAAAAAAAGTTCACGTATCAAAACGGAACAAAAACCGAAAGTACGTTGCTATTGTACGGCTAAAACCCAAAAAGTAACACTAAAAAAATAGGTACAAATAACAAATATCACCCCCCAAATGTATTTTTTTTTTTAATAAAAATGGTACAAAAAAATTCGCTTAACCCACACGTGACGATAACAAATTAGCTCTCGCCGCAACGCTGGCGGGTTAAATTCTAACTCGTTTATTTAACACAACGTCATCACATTAAGTAAGAGTCTTGAGACCGAAGAAATTAACCCGAACAAAAAAAAATGCCCCGCAATAACGCGCGAAAAAATAAAGCCCGCAGCAACGCGCGGATAATCTTTGCTTGTTTTTTATTCAATTCATAGTACCGATCTTGTACCGTCTATTGGCAGTTAGTTTGGATTTAAGTTGGCCAACAAAATAGCTAAATGGGCCTTAAGTAACAGAGCCCACCCCAATTCAGTCCAGGTTACACATTTAACCCTTACCCTAGTCATTTCCATCTTTTATCAACCACCGTATCTCCACTTTTTAGGTTTGCCTCTTCTTTCTTCTGTATTGGTTACTGATTTGGCTACTGGTAAATCATTTATTTTGTTAATATTCTTCAATATGCTGTTTTTTTTACATCTGTTATATTGTATGATTTCTTTGCTATGTTTATAAATTATTGAATTACATGTTTTTTAAGGTTTATTTAGGGGGTATTTCTTTAAGCTTACATGTGGGCTTATGAGCTTATTTGATTTTGGCTTATATTTCATAAGTCTGGATTTTTCGGCTTATTTTGAGACTTATGAGTTATTAGCTTATATGATACAATAAGCTTGTATAAGCCAATATGTCCCAAAATAAGCCGGAAAATCAGGGCTTATGAAATATAAGCCGAAATAAAATAAGCTCATAAAATCAGAGCTTATGAAATATAGGCACTCATTAACTAAATATTTTATAGCTGATCTCAAGCGCAAATAGTTTTATTTTAGATACAAGTAAATAAGCAATACTACTTGATATAGTTAAGGGGGTATCGCTTATTTGAAACTTTTCAGCTTATATAAGCTTATGCAATATTTTGAAACATAAGCAGAAAACCAAATAAGCCATGAGCCTTTTATATAAGCTTAAATAAACACATCCCAAAGCAATAGAAATGTTACAAATTTTTTGCAAATGTTAGTATTGTTTAGGCTTACTCTTCGCGTACGCAGTTAACTTTTTTTAGACAGTAATTTAGCTAATGATGTGTCATTTGTTGTACTAATATATCTCTTAATGTGTATCGTATTGACAAAAAGTCTATAGCCTGTTACATTATCTGAAATCAGGCTAAATTTTATACATCTGTTTAGATACTGATTATTTACTAAACTGAACATATGCGCTTAATGATTTTGTCTATTTTGCACTGTGTGTTATTATCTAGTTTTTGTGAGGATTCACTGAGATTCACATACCAAATGTGTTACGAGTAATATTTTATAAATCTATTTTAATTACTTGCTAATATTGATCCTAAATTGATTTTCAGAGTTGGTGCTCTTTCAATACACTTTTGAGTTTTGACAATCATGGCGACTCAATTGAGCAAGAAACGAAAGGTTAGTTTCTCATTAATCACATCTACAAGATGATGTTTTTTTAAGATCTTAGTATAAATTGATTTTGTGTGTCTCAGTTTGTAGCCGATGGTGTGTTCTTTGCTGAGTTGAACGAGGTTCTTATGAGGGAACTTGCTGAGGATGGTTACTCTGGTGTTGAAGTTAGGGTTACACCTATGCGTACTGAGATCATCATCAGGGCCACCCGAACCCAAAACGTTCTTGGTAAAGTTCTTACTTTTTATTTAACTGGAGTTATTATCGTTATGTCATATTTTATTTGCTAATTTCTCGATTGGACAAACACAAACTGAATTTGTAGTCTGTTTTTGATGAAAAGTTGAACAGAAGTAGATATCTCTATAGACCTCTAATATGGTTATGCCGTATTTTAGTTACATACTCGATTAAAATTCTATGCTGACTGTCTAGTCTCATAAAAGTTTGTAACATAATATTATTAGATAATTTTTAAACCACTGTTAAAACAATCGCACATATTGAACCTTCTGTTTGCAGGTGAGAAGGGAAGGAGAATAAGGGAGTTGACTTCTCTTGTTCAGAAGCGATTCAAGTTCCCTGAAAACAGTGTTGAACTCTATGCTGAGCGAGTCAACAACAGAGGGCTCTGTGCCATTGCTCAAGCTGAGTCTTTGCGTTACAAGCTTCTTGGAGGCCTTGCTGTTCGCAGGTTTTTAAATGCTTTCGATTTATCTCATTAATTATATCAGTTTTTAGGTTGATTAGGCACTGTTGACAGATGTTCTGTTCAACTTTATATAGGGCTTGCAATGGTGTTCTAAGGTTTGTTATGGAGAATGGAGCAAAGGGTTGTGAGGTATGTTACGATATACACTCACCTCTCTGTAATCCAGTATGACAGCTTGTGTTACTATTGCTTATACTGTTCTTCATTCTCAGGTGATTATCAGCGGAAAGCTTAGGGCTCAGCGTGCAAAATCAATGAAGTTCAAGGATGGATATATGATATCCTCTGGTCAACCAGTCAAAGAGTACATCGATTCTGCTGTGAGACACGTCCTCCTTAGACAGGTAAGTTGAATATACCCTTAAATGTTTTTTTTATTGCACAGCGTTCATGATTCATATACCAACATTCAACTGAAATGGTGTAAAATGACAGGGTGTGCTTGGTATCAAGGTTAAGATCATGCTTGACTGGGATCCTACCGGCAAGGTTGGACCAAAGACCCCCTTACCCGATAATGTTGTAATTCACATGCCAAAGGACGATCTCGTCGTACACCCACCCAAAGAAGTGGAGGAATATGTGCCACATGTTGCTGAGGAGCCTTTGCCTATGGCGATGCCAGTACCTGTTTAAAGGTCAGTCAGAATCGATAGTCAGAATCGAGAACAGAAGTCTATGTGATTCTAAAACTTTATAGATTTTGGATGTCTTATGTTAAGTTTCATTTGGTTAAGTATCTAAATTTTGGACTGCTGTAAGCGTACTTGTTTGTGGAACCAGTGTTACCAAGTTTTGTTACTTTGGAGTTATAATGTAAGCTTAAGTCTTAGCAAACGATTCCTGTTATGTTGAAATATTGTGGTTGTGGGTTGTTTACTGCTATGTAGAATCTTGTGGTTCTGATGTTATAACAATGTGTGACGATAACATGGATAGCAATTACCTTTTTCTTTCAAGAATAAGCCTATTAATGACAACACCGAAAAAACCTAATTTAGCTCCACGTAAGATAGCCAATATATGGTTGAGCAATCGACATGATATATTTATTCACGTGATGGGTCTATGATTTATGTTAATATAAAATAGGTGTCGGGTATAGACCTGGGCTCAAATCCTGTATTGGATTGGGCTTCCAGACGATTTGAGCGTTGGGTTTTGTATTAGAGCAAGAGAAGTGACGATTTCCTGCACAATCAGATAAAAACTGTTAGCTTTACCGTGGGGACGGACCTCACGGTTAGACTCCGGCGTGAAAGTAAGTAAACATGTAGAGAGAGAAAGTATGAGAGTATAGAGTGAGAAAATCGTACTGTTCATTGTGTATTAGGTCCCTATTTATAGGGGTCTAGTATTAGGGTTTCCTAGTATTTCGTAGTGGCCAGAGTGGGTCCCTTGTCGGGCAAGGTCCCGTAATAACCGTGTATACGGACGTGTGTGCTTTCCGTGAACGGAAGTATCCTATAGTTAGGTCCGCGTCCGTTTTGCTGTGTCCGGGCCGTGACTTATGCAGGATTGGGTTTAATTTTGGCCCATGACTGCTAAGTTGGGCCCAGAAGCCCAAGTGATAGTGTGGTCCAAGCCCGGAGGCTTGGTATACCTATTATACGTCATCAAGTCCCCCCAGTCTAGTATGATATTGCCTGCGGATCATGTCCTGCGTGCGGTGATCAATGCTAGACTTCCGGTTCCTTTGTTGCTGCTGGTTTGCTTCTGGAGTTATCTATTTCATGTCGTGATGCTTCCTTATCAAGTTGGTGACGTTCCGCTAACGTGGAGCGCTGCTGTCCTTTTATCTTCTGGCTGATGTGACGGTTTTGACAGCTTTTTAACTATTTCCTAGGTGTATTGCTGCCGTTGATTATGTAAGTGGTATACACGTGGCGTCATCTGATTATTGGTAGGATTAAATACACCAAGGGTATAAATACCCCCCTTTCCATTTTTACTGTTTTATTTTTCACAAACCTCCTTTCTGCCATTGTCAATTTCTTCAAGCTTTTATTCTTTATCCTTCCTCCGTGCGTTGATTTCTTTACTTCTACGATTTTTCGAGATTCAGGTTAGCATCTTTCTTCGTTCGTCTCTTCAAAATGACTAACTTTGCTGTTAAGCATTCCATTATGACTCCAGAAATGATAGAAAACTTTTGTAATAACTATTATATTCCTGATGAAGTTCATCCCGTGGCTCCGGGGCGGGATAAAACTATTACTCAATTCCCTGAGGGTAAAAAGGGTGTTTATACTAGGTTTTTTGATTATTGTGGTTATAGGATTCCCTTCACAAAATTTTTTATGGCTGTTCTCCGATATTTCCGCATACATATTTCCCAATTATCCCCTTTTGGTGCTGCCCGCGTATCTCATTTTGAGGTTTTGACGCGCGTGCTTGACCTTGCCCCGTCGGTAACTGTCTTTCGTGCGTTCTATACCCGTACATATAGTGACGGGTTGTTTTCCTTTGCAAAACGTTCCACATCATCTCCTTCTTGCTTCCCGAAACCCCCGGACTCCATTAAAAATTGGTCTGATCATTTTTTCTGGGTTGACGCTAAAGTGTTTCCTATCCCCGTCTCCTTGTATGTGGGGGGCGTGTTGGAGAAAGATCCGGCTCCCCATCTTACCGCTCGCCAAGAGCAGACTGTTAGGCTCCTGGAGAACAACAAAGCTCCTTTCCGCCGTTATCCGGAGTGCTTTTTGTGTCTTGTGGGTTTGAGCCCATATTATCCGTTTGATGAAAATACTTATCCGGCCTTTGAGAGGCCTGACGGAACGGGTGGGTGTTACTTCCTTCGGTGGTTTTTTTTTATATTTATGAGTTCTAATCTTTTGGTGTTTGTTTTGTAGAAATGGGTTTGCTTGACTTTATCAAGACTACCGACCCCCGGAAGGTCCAAGCGGTGGAAGTTCAGAAAAAAGATAATCAGGTGAAGCTACTGGAGAGTACGAGTCATTGTTTCATGTCCTTGGTTACTCCTGCTGCAGGTGGCAGTAGTTCTGCTGCTGCTCCTGAGGTGTCTGCTCCGGCTGAAGTGGAGCCAGAGAATGTTGTTCCGGAGGACACCTATTTAGATTTGACGGAGCCGGATGAAGTTGCCACAACACAGTCAGGGAAGTCCAAGAGGAAGAGGTTGGTGAAGCAGAGTGATACCCTTCCTGCCAAGCAGCTGAGGAAGGATCACCCCAGCCTTGCTACCGGTACTGGTGGGAAAACTCTTGCTGGGCTGAGGCAACTTATGCCGACAAGTCCCCTTATGTTGAGGCCTTCTTTTCAGGCTGATATCCAGGCCCATGTTGTCGTTCAGAGGTATTTACATGTTTACCTTTTGTTTGACTGCACTTCTATGTGCTTTCCTTAACATTTTTTTTATTTGACAGTGCCCGTACCGCGGATGTCCCGGTGTATACTGCTGCTGCTACTGTAACTTCCGCCCGGGAGAATGTGGGCGTTACGCCTACATCGGATGTAGCCGGATCTTCCCAGCTCGAGACATCAGAAGGGTCGGATGACTCCTTTTATGAGTTGCCCGCCCTGAATTCTGCCGAGGCAAAACGTTGGTATGTTCCTCGATGGAACATTACCAACGACTCGCTGTTGGATGACGGTTTTTCCTGCCGCACATTGGTTGACCGCGTTGCTCCCCTGGCTTTTTCTCTACCCTCCGAAGTATGGATTATGAACAATTGTATACGGAATTCAACGTGGGGGCGGCGCGGCAGATTTGTCTTGAGTCGGAGGTAAGGTCCCGCGCCGAGCACGAGCTGGAGCTTAAGGAGAAGCTCAAAGGCAAGTATGATGCTCGTGGTAGAAAGACGGCTTTGCTCATCGATATCTGAAGCTATAAGTCACATTAGAGCTGGTCTTGAACTACCTTAACTAGGATCTCTAGATTAACCCTGACTTGATCAAATATCTTCTCAAATAAGAATTTGTAAGTGCAGTGTTTGATTTTCCTAGATTGAAGGCATTTGTGTGTATCTTTGTGTGTCCTCACCGCCTAATTTTTTATGTGTTTGTCTTTTCCCGCATACAAGACCCAAGGGCAAAGATCCCCTTTATTATGTGCATCTAAAGCAGAAGAACATGCTTGATTATCATCATTGGTACATCTATTCTTTCTTTTTTTACTCCTAGTAGTTGGGCCACTTGATCCACTAGGCCCAACTTCCATTCCATGCTTTGGGCCAGTTGGTCTAGTACCTTATGACATTGTAAATACATGCACTTTTCCATCACACCTTGCTCTTACACTGACACTGTCATTCTTATACAACTTCAAATTTCTTCTACTTTCAATGGAATGCAGGTAGACTCTGTCCTTAGCCTCTTTTGCAATAGTAAATTTTTGCCTAGTGTAAAATTAGTACTTTCGTTGACCACTAGCATTCATAACACCTTTCATTTCTCTGATCAATTCATCTAACCTTCTCCTCCTGTAATTACTTGTTTCATTGTCATTACCAAGGTCACTATCAAAACCATCTGGATTGATAACATCCACATCCTCTCCTTCTAAAACATCATTTAGGACTAGATTAGTGACACAAATGTTGTCAAAGGGAACATCCATGCTAATACCAAACAAATGCACATCAACATTAGGCTCTACGATTTCATTTTCTTCGTCTACCAAAAAATCATCATCATCATCATCTATACCCGTATCTTCACTAGACTGAACATCATATTGAGTTTCATATGCACTATCTACCCCTTCATTATCATAGAAGAAGTGTCCATCACTAGGAGCTGATACATCTTCCTGATTATTACCCTAATTAGCATCTTCCCCATAACTCACATAATCTTCAACTATAACCTCTTCCACAATGGGTTCTTGAGTTCCAACCTCTTCCACAATGGGTTCCTGAGTTCCAACCTCTTCTACAATGAGATCCTGAGTTCTAACCTCTGCCACAATGGGTTCCTGAGTTCTACCAACATCTGGTTCCTCAGACACAAGAAGCTCAGATTGTGTTTCAATTTGGGAAACATTTAGGTCCATAGGTTTATTTAAGTTCAAGTCTAAGCCATCAACTCTAAAAGACTCATCATGAATTAACCCAGAACTTTCTATACCACTCCTTGCAACATCACCAAAGCCTGCTTCTCGATCCAATTCAGTTTCTCCAAATGATAGTTGCCTCATCACATCTTCAATCACCTGACTAAAGTTGCTTGTTGTGAGATAAAACTCAGGTTTATGTCATTAAACTATGACTGTATTGTTGTAGTGTAACATTTCTAAATTTCAGGTCATTTTACGACTCCTATTAATTGTCACTATTTATTTTGGTCTGATACGCGTTTACTTTTAATTTTGCTTTTGAGCTAAATCGCGTAGACTAGAAATAACCATTTAATGTAAACGGTCATCAAATAAATTAAGGTTTACATCAACCAAGTAATATATAATTATTAAGAACATAATTATTAACTTGGCGTAAATTATTTTTATTGGTCACGTAAAAGGTTTACGTTTCGCAATAAAATACATTTGGACACACCCCGGAAATACCTAGACTTACCTAGACTCAAACCAATACCCACTTTTACAACCTTAACACAAAAATTAAATCAATTTTGTGTACACAACCCACTAGAGCCGAATTATGGGATCAAAGCAACTAGAAATCTTCCAAATGATCTACACTAAGTACATGTACATCTCCTACTAATTAATACTAGTACTAATGGTCCCCTAGCTAACTAATACACAATGGATAAAGACTCATTTGACTCCCTTTGCCTTGTTTTGCCGCGGCAATACACACACACATACACAAATCATAAGATTTCTAGTATCTAGTTAAATCTTGTACAAATATCCTCTAATTAAAGATTGTACTTAAGTGGTTTAGCAAGAAACCATGGGTGATTAACTAGAAATCCTTAAAACCACTTCATAAGGCTCGTTTTTGGTTAGTTTAGGACTAAGGGAAACTAACTAGCTTATGTGTATATATATACACACTTACATTGTCACATAACACCTTTCTAAAACTCACAAACTCTCTCTAGACCAAGAACACTTTGTTTTTCCCCTCTTTGCTTCGGTACGCATTAAGCCGAGCCAAGCATCACTCAAACACGACACCAACCTAGTCTCACCATTAGACACTCTTACAAACACAAACACTTAAACACACCCACTCTCTATACGTCAAGTCTTAAACCACAAGCAAACATACCTATTTACCTCCTTCGAACCAAGAAGTCACAACAAATGGTTACATGACGAGGCCAAGGAAATACACGAGCTAGGATTGGGTATACAAGCTTTGAAAGCTTAGGGTTATATACGTTTTAAGTGAAACCGCATCGGGTTTGCCTCTCAATCCAAAACCAAGAGCCTAGGACTATTGTAAGTCGAACTAAACTCCTATCTATCTATATTCTAGTCGTTTTAGCATGTCTAGTTAGAAAGAGTCACGTTACCTTGTGTGTAACAAGGTTAACGTGGGCACGAACATGCATGGTTCGACCCATGCATGGTTTACGCGCGTATATTAAGTATATGAGGCCTTGTGTGGTGCAAACATGTATAAAACGTGATAAAATATCGAGTTAAGCTTTAAGCAATCATTTAAAATACACGAATAAGGATCATGGTGGTCATGGGTTCGTTTTACTTGGTCACGCAAATTCTATACGTAAGCACTTGTTGTAAACGCAATACTAGGGCTTGGGAACATGCATGCAACATTAGTAAACGTTTGCATGTGGGATACGAACAACATATGTAAGCTAACAAACAAAACATGGTCGCTAGGGCTATATTCGAACCATACAAATTACTAGGGAAAACAATGGGACTTGTATGACCCACATAAGCTCACGGCTTAGGCCCAACCTGCCCAACAGCCCACGGGCGAGATCCATAGCTTATTTTTAAGCTCATGCAAGCTTATTGGCATAACTAAGATAACTTATTGAACTTATATATAACAAACATGCATAAGTTAAAACTCTATTGGGCCTTGCGAGTCCAATAGCTACGGACGAACCCTATCAGGCCCAACGAGCCTCCTGTAATAAGCCTATGACTCATGAATAAGCTCTACGAGCTTATTTAAGGACTAAGGGTGCTTATTTGATTCACTTGAAATCCTAAAATACATATAAGAAGCTAGCCGAGCCCTTAATGGACCTTGTGGTCATTAGCGAGGCCCAATATGGGCCTAACAGTCCTAATAAGCTCAAAACAACTTTATTATAAGCTCTGCGAGCTTATTTAGAATCCTACAAACTTATTTTAACCAATATAAACCCTTTATACCTTTTAAAAACCAATCAAACCTAAGACGGGCTTAACGGCCCATTACCGTGAACCACCGAGAGCCATAAGCCACAAATAAGCATTGGTAGCTTATTTGTGAGCTTAAACAGCTTTTGAAGCTTATACTAACCCTAGACAAGCTAAAGGAACCAAATGGATAAAGCCCAAATGCGTACAACACTTAACGGGCTTGCAATGGGCCCAAAAACCCATTTACCGATGCTTAACGGCTTATTAAATAAGCCACACGGTAAAACTGGTTAAAAGAGAGCCAAATAAGCCCAATGAGTCTAGAAAGTGAGTTGTATAATCTTAGGAGCCCATTTTGCAAACTTGCGGTTAAGGTTGTTGGGCCAACGAGCCCAATAAGCTCAAAATAAGCTCATCCGAGCTTATTAATAAGCCAAACAGAATTATGTAGCTTAAATAAGCTTAACGAATGCCTTAGTGCTTTTTAAAACTTAATCGGACCTTTAAAACACTTATTGGACCTTAACGGGCCCAATAAGGTCCATTAAGCCAAAATAAGCTCTCCCGAGCTTATTTATAAGGTGGAACAGATTATATTGCTTATTAGAGCTTAATAAAACTTGTTGCCACTTGTTAGATCTTAATTGGAGTTAAAATGCAATTTTTACAAG
>BQNB010137727.1:0-17804 GCA_026074375.1 Tanacetum coccineum
GAGTCCTAATCTTAGCTGGAACCAATCTACCACTTCACAATCACTACACAATCACTAGATCTACACTATCGCACAATCTGAATCACAAAAATACACAAGATAATTATAATAGAGATTAGAAGAAGAGAGGAGAGATCACTAAATAACAATTCGTTTCTTGGCGAATACAAATGTTTTTCTCTTTCACTTGAATGAGAAAGAATATATGAGAAGAAGAGATTAGATCACTTGAAACAAGATCTAAGAATGTTAGTGATCAAGAGATTTAGAGAGAGAAAGAAGGTTTTAGAGAGAGACAGTTATTTAAAAATTTCATGCAAAGTGGTGTGTTTTTCTGCAAGGAATGGAGCAGTATTTATACGCAGGGAAACCCAACGGTCACTGGGGGCGGTCCTGGCGGTCCCAGATATATTTGGGGGCCACCAGGCCTATAAAGGGGCCGCCCAGTAGACTACGCTCCTGTTTTTGTCTTTTTATGGGGAAGGTTGTATCTGGTATGAAACCTTCTATTTTGGGGGGAAATTTGAATTTCAAATTTTAAGTTTTTAATAAAACTTTTCTTTTAATTAAACATTATTTGTATTAACAATTTATGTGATTCGTTGTCGTGTATTATCTCTTAATGCTTGTATATGCATATCTTCACACTTTTGTCATGCTTAAAATTTGTTTGTTTTAACCTTCAGTGATTACTAATCTTAGAATGGAATTTTACGATTATAATATGTAAACTTTAGTTCTTACGAAGAAACGTTTTTACATTTAGTTATTATCAAACATTGAGAGTTGCAAAAATAAATAACGTTTTTAGACATTATTGTATCAACAAAGTTGGAAACGCAACAGAACACTTTTCACTATAATTTGTAACGTCGTAAGGCCTTAAACAAGGATCACTCCCATGAAAATAGTACATCAAAAGAAAACCACTTATAATTCAGTTGAAACACCAAAACCAGAGATTAATGAATATAGTTATAAGAACCCAAACAAATAAAATCAGTAGTATGAGAAGAAAGCTTAAGATTGCAAACAACTCCGAAACCCAATCATTTGTAGGGATCCAATGCTACAGATGTTCCGTCTTCTTCTTCTCTTGTCAATGACAGGTTATCCAGATTGTTCTCTTGTATCTGGACTCCAGATGTTCAAAACATATGACAGAGAATCGCTCTCAGCTCATGAACTTTGTTAGTAAATTTCTGGGTACAGTTAGATTCGAGAACAACCAAATTGTAAAGATTATGAGATAATGTGAGAATCACCTGGAAATGTTTATTATCCAAAGGTATATTTACATCGAGAGCTTGGTCACAACTTGTTTTCTGTTGAGAAATTTTGTGATCGGATCTTGAAGTCGCTTTTTTCGGAAAAACACTTGCATTAATTTGAAATTTTAGACGAGTAATATCTACTTTCTGGATCCAGAGATACAAATTTGTACACAATTTCTCTTGATGACATGCTAAATACTTCTCTGATCCGTCTCTTATCAAAAGCTTCAAAGACTAAGAGCTGGTTATGGCATCATCGGTTATCGCATCTTAACTTCGGTACTCTTAACAAGCTAGCCAAAGACGGCCTTGCTCGAGGCATTCCAAAGCTTAAATTTCAGAAAGATCATCTGTATTCAACATGTGCATTAGGAAAAAGCAAGAAATCCTCTCATCAACCCAAAGCTGAGGACACTTGTCGGTAACCCAAGAATCACTTCACTTCATTATGATGAACAAGAAAAGTAGGAATAAACTAGGAAGAATGTAGAGAAAGAAACAAGAGAGAGAAAGTGAGAGAATGGGAAGTTTACATGTAAATGTGTAAGTTATAAATGACCAACCCCCCTTACTTTCCTTGAGGAGGTGTATATGTATCAAAACTAAAAGGCTTTCATGCCTTTAGTAATTCAACGGGCCGGGCTCGGGATTACTTGGGCTTTTGCCCGATACACATGACCGGTTAGCTTACATTTAAGAGCCCGTTTACCCGTCTAGCCTATTCACCGTATATTAATAAATTTACCGAGACATAATATAATTAATGAACGAACTTCCATTGTTCGACTCAATATTTTGAGGCTAACAATCTCCCCCGAGTGCAGTTTTATTGTTGACACCTCTCTTCGTGAGATCAATGAGATTTGCTCTTGTCGAGTTAAGATCTTGTCTTAGTCTTTGTATGTCTTATCTTGAGTTATAGGCTTGTTCCTTCATGCTTTGTGATCTTTATCTTTAGCATTGTCATTGACTTGTTTGACTTTGTCTTGCATACCAGATCTTTAAAATCTTTATCCTTCCGTTTTTAATCGTCCTTTGCCACATGGCGATCTTGTGTCTAGACCAGCATGCTCATTCTTTGTGCATCATCTGAAAAGCTTGTCTAACAATCTCCCTTATAGACATTAAATCTTTGAGAGGAAGATCTTGTATATTAGAGTTAGTGCGGAAGTCCATTGCTTTAATTCTAGACTTTCTTTGATTCTTAAATCTTGATGCTTAAGGATGTTCTTTTATTTGAGCATGAGCATTGGTAATGATCCGACTTCAGCTAAAATAAGGCATCACATCTCATCTTTTATGAATCCTTAAATAAAATAGTTTTAGCAATAAAGCGTGTGGACGAATATGGCTTCTCATTCCGTCCCAGAATTTGGTTAGATTAACCTTCGGTTCGCATAGGACCGTTTTATACAGTATAAATATTTTGGTAATGTGATCAGGTAGATTTAAAAATCTCCTTGACATAATATGGGTTTCCCAGCTCAAGCCGTAGATCTTCTAACACAGATGTATTAGATTTACCATGCTTGTTAGTTCTCATTACCGAAACGTCTCAAAGGAGACAACACGGTAAGAGTGAATCAGATGGTTACTATCTTTCTAATTAAGTCGTCAATTCATTTACTGGAACAAGTTTGATTCGCATTGAATCGCACCATCGTTTCTTTCCAGTTGACACAAGTTTGATTCATATAGAATGCTCGGCAGTCAACCTACCAAAAGCTGTATTTGATGTTGGCTCACAAAGCATGGTGTACTTCCATCTTTCATTGTAGTACATCAGTTATCACTCAGATGTTCTGGCACAATCACATAGAATAATGGTGTAGGACTCTGTAATAGCTTGTAACTAATTGTAATTCAACCAGTGTTAGTAATGGAATATGTCCTAATTAGATTATTTTAATGGATCTCTTGGCTTTAGACTCGATTAGTGCGTTTTGGTTTTAGTAATCGGAGGCTGGTAAGCAGACTGCAACCATTAAATATCAACTATCCTCGGAGTGAGAAAAGTCAATAGAAGTCGTTGTGTATCATGGTGAAAAATGAGACAAGTTTCTGTTGATTGAAACCCGAATGCTTAAGGAGGGTGTTGTTCATGTGTGCAAAATATTATTACCCCCCCACCCATTGGGTCTATGATGATCTACTTTCATTATCACACAATAAACATTTGGTGATTCGACAGCAAATGTATTGACCCCATTTTTTGCCTAAGTTGTGTGGAAGGGCTACTTCTTTAGAACCCTTTATCCATAATTTCTTTTAATATATACTTCAACCCCCTTCAATGCTTACCAAGACGTCATTACTAACACCTAGTTGTGATTGTTCTATGTTTAGCTCAATCTTATCGGTCAAGTTCTTCGCCTATACACATGCAATCTCAATCATATCCTACTAAGGACTGCTATTCGTAACTAGGAGTGTACTTGGTAGATCCTCCCTGCGGTATCTAGTTGGATCATAGGACAAATACCGAACCTTACCACCTTATGACTTTCATGAATCATCGGAAATAAGAAGTTGTAGAGTATGAAGTCGTAACCGTAAACCTTTTTCGAAGAGTATCAAGCACTTTGAGTCGATAAGATCAATTATTATTTTCAAGATCACATTTTAAATACATTTCTCGCCCCTTATTTTTAAATACTAATTCACTTAGTTATTTTTTGAAAAAAACATACTTTGTGAAAAAATTTATCTCTGAAATAACCATGGGAAAACTTTACTTAGCATGAATTAAAAGGAACTTTAACTTGATCCCCCTCGATTTTACATATTTTTGACACCAAAAACAATGATACCATGTTGTAAAATGAATATAAAATTGAGGAGGATTAGCATTGTTGACACTACAATTTTGAAAGATTATAAATTGTCATGGAAGAAGTTTTTGAAAAAATGAGCTCAACCACCTAATCATCTTATAACAATCAATCTAGTTAATAGTCATTATTATTTTCTTAGATGTTATTAAGACCTTTTATAATGTGTTAAATACATAAGAAATGGTCATGTTATGAATGGGGTAATCCAGACAAGTTCATGTAAAACATTGTTTTTTTTATTTTCAGAAAAACGGTCCCCCCTCAATATCATTGACTCATATGAAAATGACACCTAATGATGAATAATTGTACTTGTAAACAATATAGGTGAATTGGATGGTTTTGAACCCACGCATTTTGTAAAAATTTTTGAAATCGTCATGGACATACCTACTGTCCCCCAAGTGTGAACCACTCATAAATATGTGACCTTCGCCGCGCCCAGATAGAAGGATCTGTCATGCGGTTCTCTAACGCAAAGGATAAGCCGCACTAATGCGTACACATCTACTAGGTCGAACGTGTCCGTTTGCAAATCTGAGAGTAGAATTACAGTCATCAAAAAACATTAACAAATTACAATTTTTGAAAACAAATTGCAACTCCTGTTCGAAACGTCATTCCACGCCCGAGTCGAAGTTAATCAACAATTCTAGGTACGAAAATGTTATCGATTCCAATAGACTGTCGAGAAGAATATTTTTGAAACATTTTATATTATTTTCGATTTTTTGGAATTTTATAATTTCTTTATTGAAATTTTAAATTTTTGTATTTTTCTTTTTTCAAAAATATGTACATGGTGATGTTTGATGAAGTATCAAGCAAATTCATTTGTCAGAACCTCTAGTTCTGCTGGAGTCAAACATCTCATACCAATTCGCCTGACAAGATACTAAAACCTATACTTCGAATAGGGCATTAGGTAAACAAATCAGCCACTAGGTATTCTAGCCTGACAAAGAAACAATTTAATTATACCGTTTTCAACCTGTTCCTTGATAAAATGATATCGAGTATGGATGTTCTTGGTATGGGAGTGCTGCACGTGTAGCATGATTGTTATGGCTGTACAAAGAGTCACAATACAAAGTATTTTTGGTTGTAGTTGAAGTCATAATCTTGAAGCTGTGTCCTCATCCACATTACTTGAGCACAAGGTTAAACCTGCAGATAAATGCCACAGTCTCACCCTCGATAGACATTGTAGTACAGTCTGCCCTTCTTTGACATCCAGCTGACTAATTTATCACCTAGGAACTGTATTCCTCCAGAAGTGCCTTTTGTGCGAGTATCACCGCCAATCGCATGATCGACATCGGAAAAGCTGTAGATCAAAGCCAGAACCTTGGATACCCAAGTCCCATGTTAATGTACCTCTTAAAGTATTGAAAGATTCCTTTAAACCACTTTGAGGTGTTTTCACAGTCGACTCTTTGCATGATAATCTTGCACAATAGCAAACTGCTTCGCACTATGTCCTGGGATATACTAGATGTCAGATACATGAGTGACCCAATTTTACTACGGTAGTACAGTATGGTCTACGCTAAACGGTTCAACACTCAAGTCTCACTAATTTAGGTTTCGGTGCATTGGTGTACCAATTGCTTGTTCCTTTTTCCATATCATGTTTTTTAAGAATCACTAAAGTATATTTGGCCTGATTGATTACAAATACGGCGTGAGGGGAATTGGTGGATCTAAGATCCTAAAAAAATTCATTTCCCCCATTAAGAGACATCTCAAAATCAACTGTGCAATAATTTTTTCCAAGATCGTTCGAAAAATTAGGGTTTGTGGAATCCAAAAATAATGCCATCCAAGTAAATTTACAACAAGTCGAATGGTCATCCCCGTATTTTATCGTGAAGTAAGGTCGGTCAAGGATACCTTTAGTCAAACCTTTGGAAAGTCAAGAATTTTAGATTCATCCAAAATTAAACAGCTCTCGGGAGCTTGTTTTCATCCAAATAGAGCTTTCCTTAGACGGTAACTTTTCGGGAGATCAGGATCAACGAATCCGTCTGAGGTTGGTTGCAACATAAACCTCCTCCTTCAATGGACCATTATGTAATTCCATTTTCACGTCCCAAGCGTATAAATTAGAAAAGACTTGTGGCCATAGCCGACAAAAATCCCGACAGCCTTCCAAGCAATGCAACTGAGCAAAATGATTATTAAAATCAATACCCTCTTCCGAGCATAACCCTTTGCTACAGTTCTTGCTTTGTTCGAATTATAGTTTGGTCCTTCATCCTTTTTGTTTTTCCATACACTTTAGCTTGATTACTTCTTGCCTAAATAGGTTTGTCAACGTGTTTCCCATACTTGGAGTCTGTCAAAACTGATAAAGTTCTGCATGACATTGCTTCCTATCATCAGAATCATCCATTACATCCTTAATGTTTTTTTTCGGTTCAACAATACTTCACGTTAGTGGCGAACAAACACATTTCAGATCGGTGCAAGTTGTACGTCTGAATTGCACTGGCTTGGTGGATTGCCATGAACCTTAGTTAACGGTGATCTTTTTCTTTTGTCCATCGGTATTCGGAATCTTGAGGTTGATTGAAGGTATGAATATTTGAAGTACCAATATTGCGTGAGGAAGACTCAGCAATTTCTTGTACCGGTGTACAGAAAGGATTGGTAAATTCTGCTTGATCATTGTTGTTTTCTTCAGCATTGACATGTGTTGGAGTTGATGGTTCTGTTGTAGGGTGAATATTCATTGAAGGTAGTGTGTCTTGTTGAGCAGAATCATCGGTGGGAGAAGAAGACTTGTTGACACGTGAAGTACCATCATTGAAAAATTCATCGTACAAAGGACCGAAAAGAAGATCCAACTCTTGTTGTGATGGAACTGTTGTATCTGCTGAAGGAGAAACATTTTGTAATTCTGGTGCGGGGTCAGGGTTGTCATAATCTGACGCCTTTTGTCGTTGGGGAACGAGGCCTGAAGTGTCATTAGCAACAGACGTCTCTGACATCTCTTTGATCTCATCAAATCTGAGATGGATGGATTCAACTATCAACCTTGTTCTCTTATTGTAGACACGATATCCCTTTGACTGAGTGGAGTATCCCACCAAAATGCACGGATCCCCTTTTTCTTTCATCTTATCCAAATTTTCACCATCTCTTGTTAAGTAACAAGTGCAACCAAAGATGTGAAGGTGTTTAATTGAGGGTTTTCTGTCATTAATGATGTGATATGCCGTTTTCTCATGAGTTGGGATGATGATTGATCTGTTTTGAGTATAGCATGCGGTTGCAATTGCTTCAGCCCAAAAGAATAAAGGAAGTTTAGAAGCCGAAAGCATCGTTCGAGCAGCCTCAACGAGAGTGCGGTTTCGTCTTTCGACAACGCCGTTCTGTTCAGGTGTTCGAGGAGTAGAAGTTTGATGCTCAATTCCTTCTTCTTTAAAGAATGCATTAAGTGTCTTGTTTAAGAACTCAGTGCCTCTGTCAGTGCGAACAGAAATTACTGGGGCTTGAAGATTTCTTTGGATCATCGTGAGAAAGTCTTTTAAAACTTCTGGTGTTTCATCCTTGGAACGTAGAAAGAGAGTCCAAGTGTATCTGGAGTAGTCATCGACGATTACCAGAATATATTTCTTCCCATTTATGCTTGCAACCCGCATTGGACCACATAAGTCCATATGAAGCAAATTTAACCGTCCTTTTGAACTTGGAACAGTCTTTGACTTGAATGAACTTCGTTTTGCTTTACTCACTTCACAAGAGGAACATAGTTGATCCTTGACATACTTCAGTTTTGGTAAACCAATCACAACATCTTTCTTTGAAAGCAAGTTGATGTAGTCGAAGTTGAGATGAGAAAGTCTTCGATGCCATAACCATGCTTGAGTTGGTGATGCTTTAGCCATGAGACAGATTGGAGGTTGATAGGGTGTTTCTTTGAAGATGATATTGATATTAGTAGTGATCAGACATCCACGATTAACCTGTTATATGTAATCTGTTTCCCTGAAGATCTCTAACAAAACACGTAGATTTCCGAAATGCAACCTCCAAATCCGCATCACAGAATTGACCAACTGAGAAAAGATTGTGATTGAGACCTTCGACGTAGTAAACTCTTTTGATCGTGATGTTTCCTTGAACCAAATCTCCATAACCAAGAATTGGAGCAAATTGATCATTGCCAAAACGAACGGTACCCAAGTATTTCTCAACAAAATTGCACAGCAGTGATACATTGCCCGTCATATGCTTGGTGCATCCAGAGTCAACAATGAATAGGATGAGTTGTACAATCTGCAAGAGAAGTAGAGGACGATGGAACACATGACAAATTGGATCCTAAAGTGTTTGTGAGTTTCAAGACATTAGTTATCCTAGATGTATTATCTACGGCAAAACTAACTCTTTTAAGACACACTTTCATCCCTATACTTTGGTACCCAATACTTTTAGATCTTAGGAACCATTTCTTCTGTGTTTGTAGGAAACCCATTTGTATTTTACGGCATTGTTGTGCTATCCACCATTTCCACGCCTTACTCGTTTTCTTATATAGCATCCTATAGTAACTCTTGGAACTTGTGATAGTGGATTCTGATGCAACTGTTTTCTTATGGGGTGTTGCAACAGATTTGTTCGCTTGACTTTTGGGTTTCCTAGTACTAATAGGCACTACATTAGGCTTCTTAGTTCTAGCATTCACGTCATTCAAGAATTTAGAAACACAAGCATCATGATTCGAATTAAACACACATTTTCCACAAGTAGCACAAACAGCATTAGCATTCGAAGTTCTGGAATTTAAACTGTCATTACACGCAGTTACAAAACTATGTTTATTAGCGAATTCTAGAAAACCTAGGGTATTCTTTCTACTTCATCTTCTTACGCATCGCGATGACTAGTTAATGGCACGACCTATAGGTCTTTCATTTAGTGATTTGCTCCTAGGCTGTGGTCTGCTAACATTAGTTTTGTGAGCTACTCCTGTAGATGTAGAAGCGCGAGGATTAGTATTCCTAAAATTTTGATTTCACTATGGTGCCTAGTATAGTGTGACACTACTTGCAATGCGATACAATGCCAGGTTATATCACATTTGATGTTACTTAGCACAGCTTTGCATTGCGGTCTTTGGTAAATTCTGTAGATAGCCAGGATTATTGATAAACCCTCTGGGGGGGGGGTGACTCATTAATTTTTGAACCGAGACGTTTTTCTTTGCAAAATATTTTCTCTCACGAGAGTCTGAAAAAGGAGCCGGTTCTCCTAAAAACTAATGGTTTTGGAATCTTCTTGAGCATTTGGTTGTCGAACAACAGATTGTTTTATCAAACTTAGTGTACTACAGATTTTCCTTGCTTTTTCAAGCGAGTTATCCAACTCACTTATTGCCATGTTCTGTCCTAGCAATTTGAGTGCTTTCAAATCTTGTATTTCAACATATTGTTCACGTTCTTTTTCGAAAACAATTGGACGCGCCTTGTTCTTTGCAAAGCTGTGTCCTTTTTCAGTTGTTTCTTTGACATTCTTTGTTAAGCTAGTCTCGATTCTCAAGAAGAAATTTATGAGTGGTTTTATATGTTTCTAAATCTAGCAAAACGCTAGTAAAAGCTCAGTGTAAATCTCTTTACTTACAAAATCAGTTTGTTCATAAAGCTTTTGGTAGCAAGACGGTCACATTCCATGACTATTTAATAAGATAAAGCATTGTAATTCAGTTAACATTTCATCTAAATCAGATAAGTTTGCAAATAAAACACACTAACATCTTTAGAACCACACATTCTTGGCAAAAGCATATCATACATGGTTGGAAAATTCTGCCATATCAGATTCAAGTTCCATCAAGTTCATCTTCAAGAGATTCAACGTACTTTAAATCTGCATGCATTTCTTGCTTAAGTTCATGTATAAACGCGAGACTATCATTCTGTGTCTTAAGGGCAAGGGGCATCAAACATTTCTTAACTAGGATTTCCATATCTTGTGCAGTTGGGTGTCGAAGATAAAGATGGTCGTTTGAATGTTTTACCCAGCTTGAAAAGACGAGTTTCGTTCAGGATGATTGATGTTGTTTGTCAAGACATTATTGCTTGTCTACTTTGCTTTACTGATTTAGACACTGGTAAGAAATCGATGTTTTGAAAACATTTGGTTTTGTTTTTACAAATGGATTTTCTCCACATTTCTTTCTTATTGCATTTGCCTGTGCAAAACTGAATTTCGATAATGCTGGGCCCTGGGGGTTTGAAAATTTCCATAAAGACTTAATTTAACTATCGTGTAGTTCAAATAGGGTTTGACTAAGTCTTTATTCAATTAAGAATCGACTCTCTTCAGCAAGAGTCGGAATCACTTCCCAATGGGGAAGAAGTCTGGTTGCAGGATCAATTGTCTTTGTGTGATCGCATACAAACCTGGGTGCTCATATTGAGCCTTTTTGTGGTACATTGGATTGGCAAAGGTAGGTCTTCCATTAAATGTAGAGCATTTGTGGGTGCCTAACGGATAAGAATGGTTTGGATTAGATTGACTCCGTTTGTAAACAATTTCATTCAAAAACTTAAATTGGGTGTTCCATTAAAACATTCTTGTCAATATCTTTCTCTTCCTAGAGTTTTCAGATCCGTTATTACCTTTGTTTTCTCCTTAACAAGACCTTCGTAATGTGACCATTGGAGGGGGGGGGGTTGGGGGGGGGGGGGGTTAAAAGACATCTGTTTGACTAATTCAGCGAGTGATTTTGCTTGGACAACCAGATCTTATCCGTGGGCCTTAACATTTAACACCTGTCTTGTATGTCAATGTCCTTTTGAGCTAATAGTCCTAGAGTTTCATTTAACTTACGTTCAAGTTGGTCATAGTCAACTGTACGATCATTAAAAGCCTTGTACCTCTCAAACTCAGTCTGTTTGTTTTGAAGTGCGACTAAACAACTATCCCGGGAGTTACATAAGATTCTCCTAGAGTGTCTACTAGTTTCCGGCAAGAATAGATTTTCACTCAGTGAACTCTTGAGATCAATGTTTGCATTTGCACCTTATTCTTTAATATGCTTTTGTATCTTTTTATTGTCATCGAGACATCAAGCTATTAAATAACAATAAATTACAAGTGCAGCACAGCACATTATCACATTCTACATCATTTGGTCAAGCCAGATATCATTATCACACAATCCGTAAGTTCGGAATGACATAAACTATCAACCCGTTTCCACTAACACATGTGTTTACGAATGAATCAGATTGCTCAAAATGTTGTAAGTCATTGGCAAACACATTATGATCAGTATCGTAGTGTACATGTTCCAATGGCTCAGCGTCAGTGCCTGAGTCTGCATTAGGAACCTCTTGAATCTTTGCCATGTAACTGTAATGTGCTTCCAACTCGTGTCATCAATCTCCTCATCCTGTCTGCTAGCCATCAGATTGCTCTGCTTGAAGTTGAACACCTTTATCAGCTTGTGTACACAGCAACATCTTTTCACTTTGTGATACTTAGAAGTCTCTAACCCGTTTGGGCTTTCTCAATTCCTTAGCATAATGACCAAATTCCCTAGCAGTTAAAGCACTGTATCCCAGACTCTAAGTTGCACTACAGAGGACCACCTACAGTTTTCTCTAGCCCCAACAACATTTACTGCCCTCATGATCCCAAACTTCATCTGATTGTCAGTCTTGTAACTTGGATTAGTATCCACATTCTTGTTTCTGGTGTTATGAGAAAGTTCTGAGGTTGTTTGTATGGTAGGTTTGTAGAGTTTTCTTGAATGTACTTATGCAATGAGAGCCAAATTCTTCTGCATATCTTTGTCCTTATCTGAGCTTGTTACTATGACTCGCACTGCTCTTCTTCAGAAGACTGACCAGATGGATTGTGTGATCTTGTTTTTGGCTATCTCTTTGCCTTCGGTTATCTCATGTAGCTTAGGCCATTAGATCTGGTTCAATGTGAAGCTTTCGATGTTGGTGCATAAGATTTGGTGATGTTTTTGTGTTTTGATAATAAGGATCTTGCACTGTTGAGCAGTAGCAACAAGTCTAAAGGGTTTAGCATTCTATAGGCCATATCTTTCAGCATGGAGTTTTCGTTAACTTCTTTTGGTATTGTTATACAGAATGTCAAAGAGCTTATGATATGAAACTTCATCAAGCTTGTGTTGTTGCTTCACAATAGTGACAAATCTCTGACCATTCTGGTCTTGAAGTTGTACGAAGCAAATGAACATTGACTTATCTTGCAATCCTGATCTTGCAACTTGTTCTAATATTTGTGATCTTCTAGGTACATCTTTTCATTATCATACATCATTTCTTTGTAGAATCTCTTGTGTAGTAATGAGCTCAATAGTCACTCCCTTCTATTAGTTATAGCTGGTGAATTGACCAAACTCCCAAAATAAAGTTTTGTCTGGACATCTTGAATATTAAGTGATTCACCTTGGTTGTAAACCTCTCGATGGCTTCGCCACATTTCCTTGAGCTGTCAGACGGCATCAACATTGAGTAGATTTCATCTCCAATTCGCAGGTCAATATTCATTAATGGAATCGCGTTCTTTTTATCAGATTCATAATGACTTTGTTCTCAGGATTCATATTCCAGAACTGTTCTCCACTGATGTTTATGCAGAACATTCCGGAGAATCCTTCTGATTGCCGGAACAAACTGGTGTAGTGACCATGTTGGAGTATAAGGACCTGTGAGAATGCACTTTCCGTAAGGCATCACCATTTGGTCTTGTATCAATGTATCGTAAGAACCGTGATCGCCATTGTGCATATCGTCCTGTTGCAAGCATTGGGGACGTATCCTTGAACCAGCTCCAAAGTTTATCAGTTGTTTTATGCCTTTGACTTGTCCGTTGTGGAAGTGCAATTGGAGGTCGTCATTATAGATGAGTGAAAAGGATACTTGAAGTGACGAAGGCTTGTAGGATCTTAAGCAGGTAAAGTGATTGTTGTTGTGGATTGAGTACAATTAATGTTCACGGGATTTTACAATTCTTGGATTTAAACCGAGAGAAGAATCGTATCTGTCACGGGATTTTACAAAATCAAGAAAAAACCGTGAAACATTTCTAGTTCGGTTCTAGATCGGTTCTTATTTAACTCACCTAGTTCGGTTCATTCTTGTTCGGTTCGTTTTGGTTAGTTGAGTAGTTCGGTCTTTTAAGAGAAAGCATATTAGTTCGGTCCTTTAGTTCGGTCCACAAGAAATGTCACTAGTTCGATTCGCTTGTTCGGTCCACAAGAAATGTCACTAGTTCGATTCGCTTGTTCGGTCCACAAGAAATGTCACTAGTTCGATTGTCCTTGTTCGATCCACACACACACCACTCGTTCGGTCCTCGAATGTTGAGACTCATTTGATCCTTGAAGGAGAAACACTCGTTCTGGTCCTTGAGTATTTTTACTCGTTCGGATCCTGGCAAGAAGATCCTAGTTTCGATCCACGCTAAATCCACTCCTCGATCCACTCTTGTTCGATCCCCCTAGTTCGATCCTCCTAGTTCGATCCTTGAAGGAGTAAACTCGTTCGCTCTCAAAAGAGAATTTTTCTCGTTCGATTGAGACACCAAGAACTCGTTCTTTTCGTCTTTGCGTTTTGCTTAGCCACGCACGAAGTAACCTCGATTACAATAAAATTACAAACACTAAAATCAAACCAAATCGAATATCAACCAAACGAACCACTTTGCTTAAAAAAACGAAACCACGAAACAAAAATTACAAACACGAATCAATCAACGAAAACTAACAAACACCAAACCCACCCGTGGCGAATGATACCAAATGTTGATAACCCAATATATCACTTTCACTTCATTGTAGAAACAAGAAAAATAAGATGAGAAGATAGAAGAATTGTAGAGAGAAATAAAGAGGTGGAAGGTTTACACATACACTCTAATGAGAAAAATGGCAACCAACCCCCTCTCCATACTTGGAGAGGGGTATTTATACTTAATACCAAGAGGCTTTCATGCCTTGGTATTTCTACGGGCCAGGCCGGGATTACTTGGGCTTCGCCCGATACAGAGGACCGGTTAATTACATTTAAGAGCCCGTTTTACCCGTGTAGCTTATTACAACGTATAATTTAATTTTAAAATGACTGATGACCATTAATACTTTGTTATGAAACGAACTTCCATTGTTCGACTCATTATTTTGAGGCTAACAATCTCTATCGGTCCCTTAATGAAATGGATCTTGTCGTCGATTTGGATTTCATCCAACGGAATGACAAGTGTTTTCGTCAGACTAAACCTTCTTCAAGTTTGACATATGGAATATGATATGGACCTTGCTTACGGTTTGTCTTCTGACTTTGGATAAAGTTCGAATCTATAAGCAATGGGTCCAACTTTAGCTAACACTTCGAAAGGTCTTAGATATCTCGGGTTCAACTTTCCCCGTTTGCTAAAACGTATCACCCTTTTACATGGTGAAACTTTACGCCTCACATCGGTGTAAGTTCTTTTGACGGTCATGAGAGGCTTGAATTCGGTTCTTTATCTAGGTGATCTTCTCGGTTGTTTCGTGAATTATCTCTGGACCAGTGGGTTGGCCATCTCCAACTTTAGTCCAGCAGACAGGTGAACGACACTTAAGACCGTAAAGTGCCTCGAATGGTGCAGCCTTAATGCTGGTATGGTAATTGTTGTTGTACGAAAACTCCACTAAGGGTAGATTTCTATCCCAACCTTTTCTAAAGTCAATCACAAAAGCGTGTAGCATATCTTCTAGTGTATGGATAGTTCTTTCACTCTGGCTGTCGGTTTTCGGATGATATGCAGTGCTCATATCCAATTGAGAGTACCCAAAGCTTTTCTGGGACACTGGCTGTTTTTTTTTGTTTGGTTTTAACTTATCTCGTCAATAATATATATAAATATAGTATATATATATATATATATATATATATATATATATATATATATAATATATAAGCAAATCCCAACCAATTGCCTTTGACCAAGACAAGAAGTCAAAATTCACAAAATAAAATATATATGTTTCCGGAAGTATGATTCCCGGGTCGTTATGTCCCAACGAGGCTTTGAATGGAAAATCGAATGACGGATTGATGATTGATGTTTGAATATGACAAAGTTATGATTGGTTTCTCTTTCTACCAGTTAAATACTGCAAAAACGCTTAAAGAAAAAAAAACTAAAAACTAAAGCTAGAAAATGATTCAAACTACAACGTGACGAAAATGTAAAAACGCGAGCTAAAAAAAACTTATCAAAAATTAAACCCTAAAGTGATAAAGATATGCTTAAGTGCTAAGCAGTTTGAACTCAAATAAGCTAATGAAAAATGGAAATAAACAAGACAATATGGCAACTAGCGATCCTAGATATAGCAAATTGTCCCAAAACAAAGATTCTAGCAAGGAAAATAAGCTAGAACATGCCTAGACAAACCTAATACGCTAAACTAACCCTAAATAAGCAAATTCAGCAAGCAATTAAGCTAAATTAAGCAAGAGAAACTTAGCAGTACTAACTTAGAGTTAGTACTGCTAGCTTTGAGTTAGTGCTGCTAGCTTTTTTTATAAAACAACAACGAAGTAAGAAATAAGCAAATAAGCTAAAAACAGGATATATTAACTATCCCTAATATGCACACAGGCATAAGAATAAAGCAACTAGAATAAACTAAAATGGCAAATACGCTAAAAAACTAAACAAACACAGGATAAACGCTTAACTAAAACTTACCTTGACAAAAAAATGTGCGAATAAGCATAAATTAGCTCTACTAATAGACAGTCTTAACTGTAACACATGGTATGCTTTAAACTACCTTAAAAGCTAAGCAAACCTTAGATAGCAGACATAATAAAGCGATAAACAAAAATGAACCAACATACTAACAGTATTAACTACCAGAAACTAACTTGGAGTTAGTTACTGGCGTTTTAATAACTTTCCCAAAAGAGACCTCAACAGTACTATAACTTCTTGGGTTAGTAATCTGTTGCGCTTGCTTCTCCAACTCTACCCTTTCTAAGTTTTTCAAAAGTCTTTTTTATCTATTTGTGTTTTTCAAGCTTGATTTGACCTAAATTTCTGTTAAAAACAGATTTTTCCCAATAACAAAATACACAGTATCACTTATAAGCAGATTTCAAACAATAATAGCACTTAAATAAGCTAAATCAAACTAACAGTTTTAACTCATAACAACAGTACTAACATAATACTAACTAGGAAGGTTGCACAAATCATTTTTTGGACTTAAATCAAAGCAGGATAAGCACTAACAACATAATAAAGCATACATAAGCAGACATAAGTAACAAATAAGCACTATAAGCAGTTCTACAATAAGTAAGAAAAATAATAAAAAGAGAGACTTACAACACCCTTGCTCAAACAGGGATGCTTAAGCTTTTACAAGCCAATCTACAAGCTCTAGCTTGTCAAAGACAAGCTAGTAGTGTCCATAAGCCCATCCATAACTGGCTTATCATCCATAAGCTGTGGTATATTTGAGAGTGATTTTTGTGATTTTCTCTTAACTACTTAACTTTTTAGTTTACTTAATGAAAACAGCTTATAAATAAGCTTAAGTGAGAGCTTCTTAACACATTCTAAACACAAATAAAAAAACTTAAGCACTTGAATTTAAAAACTTGATTTTTTAACTCATAAACTTCATTAAACTTGGAAATTAGTACAAAGCTGAAGGAAGAAGTACAATAAGCTGTAAATGACTTAATTAAAATTACAATTAAACTAAATTAATCTCCGATTTTTTTTCAAGGCTTACAAAATGGCTCTATTTATAGCTGAAGTCTCTTCTTCTTGGACTTGCAGCTTGTGTTTCCATTGTGAGAGCTTTCTAGGGTGTTTTTGTTGTGTGAGGGACTTGATAAGAGTAATCTCAGCCATTCAGTCTTCTTGTGCTTCTTTTTGAGTCAATCTAGCCATTGAAATTACTTGAAAATGGTGAAGGATTGCCAACATGGCAATTATAAAGCTGGGGGAAGATAGTGGAGGAGGGGGAGATGTCTTACCCAAGGGGTTGTAGAGGTTGCAGGGTAAAAGGGTGGGAAGACACCCGTGAGTTGTATCTGGGGTTTTGTTGGGCGGGAAAAAATGGTTTTGGGCAAGTTGGCAGTTTTGGCCCCTCATCTCATATATCTTTTATTGCAAATTTCGGCCCTTGACTTTTTATTCTTGTAATACAACTTGAGGTTTGGCAATTTTAGTCCCTCAAGTTGTATTTTCTTCATTTGGTTGACTTTTGACTTTGACGAGGTTGACCTTCCTGTTGACTTTTTGACTTTGACTGACTTTGGCTTTGATTTGACTTTGCCTTTTCCATTCCGTGCTCGGTTTTGTTTGTTTTTGGCTTTCTTTTTGTCCTTTGTGTGATATCCGTTTCCTGCACAATACAAATGCAAAACATACAAATACAATGTATTTTTGGTACGTTTTTAGTCATTTAAGTCCGTTTTTAATGGAAAAAGGTATGTGTAATTAAGCACATACCAATAGCATAATCCAATAGTACAAGACCTGAATCCAAACTACGATTTGGTTTCTTCATATAAAGAAAGGTTGCGGAGTTTTCATCGTAACCCAAACATTTGGTTAAGATTGCTTTCATTTGATTTCTTGAAAAGTTGCTTAACTCTACCGGATCTACGGTAGCTACAATCCCATCAACAAATTTTCTTCC